>CM065596.1:43943523-44173523 GCA_033119425.1 Bufotes viridis | reverse complement strand
CAAGTGATTGAGCAAATTTGGCCAATCATGCCATAAACATGTAATTTTGGGCGATAGCGGTCAAAATTTTCCAGTCCGTCTGGTTAGATTTTTGTTAGTTTGAGCTAGATTTCCTAACGATGGTTGGCAGGCTTTACTCTCATGTGTTTGGCCAGCTTAAGATACGGCAACATGGTGGCTCAGTGGCTTAGAAATTACTTTATCGGAGTCAGGAGTTTGATTCCAACCAAAGGTAACATCTGCATGGAGTTTATATGTTCTTCTCATGTTTGCATCGGCTTCCATCGGTGATGGATCATACTGATCCTCCAGAATGCGTTTTTGGGAAATTAGAACCTGAGTCCCATTGAAGAAAGGACCTGATGTGTATTATGACAAGTTGACAACCTTTGCACAGCGCTCCAGAATACGTTGGCCCTAAATAAGCAGAAGGAAATAAATCTGTAATGACCTAATTTTCCCCTCAGTCGATTGCTCTATAAAAGCAAGTTGTCAGATTTTTTTTTCACCCGGAGAAACTAGGAAAGGTTACCTACTTTCTTTGTACAATTATAACATTCGTGTCTCTGCTAATGTGTCTCTACAGCAGACTAATTTGGATAAAAAAGGGAGTGCTGCAATTCCAAGCCTGTCATTATTATCCCCCAGCTAATTAGTTTAACAGAGTAATATAGTAGCTGCCTCTGCTTACTACACAAGTTCAGATGCTTTTTAACCCAGTCATTGGCATCTCCTGTGGAAAGATACCTGGTAGATGAATCCGGTCATTACGAAGCCTTCCTAACAAATGCAGCTCTCCAGGTTGTATCATTGCCAGTTTGCAAAGCATTTTATGTGAAAGTCAGAAGTGCAAAGCAAGAAGGCTTGATTCTTAAACCAGGCACATATTTGGGTTAACTTTGCTTCAACTGTGGCCTTTTGCATTCTCTGCTATCGTTGGATCCGGCTAATCTAAACCAGTGGTGTGATTCACTCAGAAAACATTCGATGTCATGTAACGTAGAACCCCAAGGATCTGGTTATCATACTCTTTCAGCAGACCTGTTACACTGCTTGGTGACCGGGTTGACCTTGATAAACTGGTATCAAGTTGCAGGAATGTTATGCATTGCCTGGTTGTATCTGGCCTTGGGCAAAATATCAGAACTATATAGAGTGTACTCGTAGAGGCTCCTATAGCATCAGACTGAAGTTTCTTGGGCCCATCAAAGTAAATGATTCTGTGCGTGTAGGACACGTGCATGTCTTCTATTAAAGGGGTTGTCCCATGACAAGTTTTCTACATTTTAAAAAAAAAGTACCTGGAACTGAATAATATTGTAACTGCCATAGTAGTATGGCCACTGAGGTATTCAATAAAATTATCTGTATAGTGCCACCGGCTGTCTTTTAATTTCTCTGTCCAGCTCACCAAGGGGGATTGCACATGCCCATTTCCATCTTTCGACAGCGACCAGCCATACAGTGGAGGAAATAATTATTTGACCCCTCACTGATTTTGTAAGTTTGTCCAATGACAAAGAAATGAAAAGTCTCAGAACAGTATCATTTCAATGGTAGGTTTATTGTAACAGTGGCAGATAGCACATCAAAAGGAAAATCGAAAAAATAACTTTAAATAAAAGATAGCAACTGATTTGCATTTCATTGAGTGAAATAAGTATTTGAACCCTCTAACAAAAAAAGACTTAATACTTGGTGGAAAAACCCTTGTTTGCAAGCACAGAGGTCAAACGTTTCTTGTAATTGATGACCAAGTTTGCGCACATTTTAGGAGGAATGTTGGTCCACTCCTCTTTGCAGATCATCTCTAAATCCCTAAGGTTTCGAGGCTGTCTCTGTGCAACTCTGAGCTTGAGCTCCCTCCATAGGTTTTCGATTGGATTAAGGTCCGGAGACTGACTAGGCCACTCCATGACCTTAATGTGCTTCTTCTTGAGCCACTCCTTTGTTGCCTTTGCTGTATGTTTTGGGTCATTGTCGTGCTGGAACACCCATCCACGACCCATTTTCAGTTTCCTGGCAGAGGGAAGGAGGTTGTCGCTCAGGATTTCACGATACATGGCTCCGTCCATTTTCCCGTTAATGCGAATAAGTTGTCCTGTGCCCTTAGCAGAAAAACACCCCCAAAGCAAAATGTTTCCACCCCCATGCTTGACGGTGGGGACGGTGTTTTGGGGGTCATAGGCAGCATTTTCTTCCTCCAAACACAGCGAGTTGAGTTAATGCCAAAGAGCTCTATTTTGGTCTCATCAGACCACAGCACCTTCTCCCAGTCACTCTCTGAATCATTCAGGTGTTCATTGGCAAACTTCAGACGGGCCTGCACATGTGCCTTCCTGAGCAGGGGACCTTGCGAGCCCTGCAGGATTTTAATCCATTGCGGTGTAATGTGTTTCCAATGGTTTTCTTGGTGACTGTGGTCCCTGCTAATTTGAGGTCATTAACTAACTCCTCCCGTGTAGTTCTAGGATGCTTTTTCACCTTTCTCAGAACCATTGACACCCCACGAGGTGAGATCTTGCGTGGAGCCCCAGAGCGAGGTCGATTGATGGTCATTTTGTGCTCCTTCCATTTTCGAACAATCGCACCAACAGTTGTCACCTTCTCTCCCAGCTTCTTGCTAATGGTTTTGTAGCCCATTCCAGCCTTGTGCAGGTCTACAATTTTGTCTCTGACATCCTTGGACAGCTCTTTGGTCTTTCCCATGTTGGAGAGTTTGGAGTCTGCTTGATTGATTGATTCTGTGGACAGGTGTCTTTTATACAGGTGACTAGTTAAGACAGGTGTCCTTAATGAGGGTGACTAATTGAGTAGAAGTGTCTAACCACTCTGTGGGAGCCAGAACTCTTAATGGTTGGTAGGGGTTCAAATACTTATTTCACTCAATGAAATGCAAATCAGTTGCTATCTTTTATTTAAAGTTATTTTTTCGATTTTCCTTTTGATGTGCTATCTGCCACTGTTACAATAAACCTACCATTGAAATGATACTGTTCTGAGACTTTTCATTTCTTTGTCATTGGACAAACTTACAAAATCAGTGAGGGGTCAAATAATTATTTCCTCCACTGTATCTTTTGTTAGAAGCTGTGATAGTTACAGGAAGAGAGCTGCAGTGGAAAGGGAACACCCTCTGAGCTGTGACGGGAGAGTTGCAGCAGAAATGACATGCCCCCTCTTTAAGGACACACACCCCTGAGCTGCCAGCCTGAAATAAATTTAACATGACATTTAGAGCAATGAATGGGGAGATCTCTGGATCCATGTGATGTCCAGGGCTGGTTCTAGCTTTGTTAGAAAGAGAGTAGCATGTACTATATGATGTTTGATTTTAATTTTTTGTATTAATCATGGGTTAAACCCTTTAGGTAATTGGTATTATTGCACATCCACAATCGTCAATAAGGCCTAATAGGATATCTTGTTTAGAGACCGTACAAGAAAAGTAAGTAGACGTTAAGAAGCATTAGTGTTTTCTTGATAAGATGGATATGGACCTCTTTTCCTACTGGACCTCTGTGTATGCTATGTCCACCTGTGATCTGGTCATTGGTTTGAAGGTCAGCTGTAGCTTTGGATAGATCGTTTTTTGTGTCAGACTTCGGGTCTACTGGGGAATCCACTGGTACTCTGGTGGGCCAGTCTGACCCTGGACTCCTACATCAACTACTTACCTACTCTTGACAGAGGAATCCAAAGCAAACACATGACCCATGTTCCAGTGCTGCACTGGGGACCTCTGAGCCACATACGTGTATGTCAGAATTGGAGAATTTTTGGACTACCTTTCATGTAAAGTAGAGATAATACTGTATTGAATAAAAGGAAAATAATTGGGGAAATATTTACTATGCTAAATGTGCCAGAAATCCGTCCCCATGATCGGCTCTATTAAACCAGACATAGTGCCTGGTAGAGTTGAAGATGGAGACTTAAATGAGTCTTTTCTTATTTTTCCGTATGTAATGACCAGGAGTGCCATTACCACCTCCTTTTGGACCCCCACTATCTTTAATGTGTGATCCTGTGTCATCTCCATATTTAATGTCATTTCCTGCAATGTGTATATGCATTTCCTTGCTAATGTAATGTTTTACATGTAATGTGCCTGGTTACCAGCGGGTGGCAGCAAACCTAAGCAGAGATGGTTTCTCTGGAGAGGAACCTTCTAGTTCCTTCCAGCCCTCTAGAGAGGGAGAAGGTTAGTTAGTCAAAGTCAGTTCCAGCCTACCCCTCCTGGGGAGAGGTTGTGTGTGTGTCGGAGAAAACCCCTGCTAGGGGAATGCTGCAGGCCTGGTCCTCCTTGGACAGGTTCTGTTGCAGATGTCTTCAGCTGCCAAGTGCACATGTAACAGGTCAGCCAGTTTCATAGGTACAAATCTGCTGACAGATGCCCTTTAAAGAGCCAGTGATGGAAGTAGAATACTTGGAGTGACTTCAAAAAATTATATGCAAAAAAACATCCACCTTTTTTTTGGGGGGGGGGGGAACTAAAATACAGAATATTCACATATAGGCTGTTAAAATGATAGCGTCCCTTTCAAAACTGTTTGCACCTCTTGCTTTGTATATATCATTCTTAAAAGATTGAAAGTTTATGTCAAATAATAAGAGTTTACTACTTGCTTGTTGGTCAGTTCCACAGTTAGGCGGACAATTACTATTGTAAGCGAGAGAAGCAAGGCCACACTGCATTGTGAGAGGTAATGGATTCCTGTCAAATCACTGTAATCTATTACTCACTGAGATTTTAACAGACCCTCTTACCGGGAGCTGTGCGAGATCTAATCAGTACCTATATTGTGCAATACACATTGTGTAAAAATAACTGCATTTCACCATTAAAACAAATGGCTACTTATTAACCTTGAATGAGAAAATTCCTCTATGCTATGGGTTACTATGACTCGGTGCACAAGGAGGAAAAAATGATTAACTCGGTATTTATTCTGATAGATTTGCATAAAACATAACATCGCCATTGATGTCTTTGGTCAAAAAGAGTTGATTTTAGTTTACAATTTTGTAACCCAAAGGCCTAGTCTGGCTTTTACAATGTTTGCATTTTTGCCTAATTTCTGCTCATAATTTTATCCTATATTCATAATCATACCTTTCGTATAAAGATCCAGTCCTCTAAGGACTCATGCACACAAATCGCGGATCCGCAAAACACGGATACCGGCCACGTATGTTTCCTATTTAGCAGAACGGAACGTCTTGCACTCTGTACAACTGTCCTATCCTTGTCCGTAAAGAGGACAGGAATAGGATGTGTTCTATTTTTTTTATGGGACCGTGGAATGGACACGGATGCTGATCACATCTTTTGCATCCTGGCTGAAGTCAATAGGTCTGCATCGAGGCCGTAAAAAATGCGGATCAGATGCGGACAAAAAACACGTGTGCATGAGCCCTGATCCTGAGAAGTTTCTTTTATTTCTATGCAAATAAGGTTTTTAGTGCACCGTGGGTGGGGCCACTGATTTTGGTGCACCTGGCTTTCCCTTTCTCATCGCTATCAGCTCGGAAATCTCAAGGACTGTGAATCAAACAAGAGGGAGCGGTGTAGGGTGACGTTATTGTCGAGCATCGGTGCACCTGATGGAGTGGCCCCACAAATGGTGCATTGGAAAACCTTATTTGCATAAAAAAGGTGGATTTCTCAGGGGTACAGGACCAGATTTTCACAAGACTGGTATGGTTATGTATTGGGAACTTACCCCAAATGACGGTATGCTTATTTTGAAAAAAATTTCTGTAGCCCTTTAAATGACACATACTAAGACCTCTTGCACACAAACGTTTTTTTTTCCCGTTTATGTTCCCTTTTTTGCATTCCGGATACAGACCGTATACGGAACCATTTATTTCAATGGATCAGCGAAAAAAACGGAAGGTATGTATTTCCGTTTTTCCGTTCCGTTCAAAGATAGAACATGTCCTATTCTTGTCCGCATAATGGACAAAGATAGTACTGTTCTATCAGAGGCCAGCTGTTCCGTTCCGCAAAAAACGGAATGCACACATGCGTCAACCGTATTTTTTGCGGATCCGTTTTTTGCGGACTGCAAAATACTGAAAAAGCCATATGGTTGTGTGCAAGAGGCCTAATTGGGTCTTATTATATCACTTATCAGATTACATATATTCATAGCAACCAGCCACATTTTTCATTTTTACCAATTGTTCTGGTAAGTTATCTGTTTTAATCCTTTTGACTGTACTTTTTATAAAATCATTAAAGGAGCACCCCAAAAAGAAATATATTAAAGGGGTTGTATCACTGTGTGGTCGTAATCATGAAAACGAGCAGTGTATAATGTGGTGGAAAAGTGAATAAAGCCAGCAACGGAGGCAAAATGGACAATCACAATAAATTAGTAAGTGGCTGGTATTAACTTTCTCTACATGATAAATGCTACTGCTGAAGTCAGACAACCCCTTTAAAGTGGACCTGTCACCACAACGTGCAGTGCAATCGGCAGGCAGCATCTTGTAGAGCAGGAGAAGCTGAGCTGATTGATTTATAGTTTTGTGGGGGAAAAATCTGTAAAACTTGTAATTTATACATTTATATCTCTGCTTTTCCTACCTTGAAGGGGTATTCCAGTTACATAATATTTTTAAAAACCTACACATTACGAGTTGCATTACGTGTCAAAGCCAGATTCCACATGCTGTCACCATTCATCTTGCTCTGGGTACCTTTGTGCGCCATTGGTTTGCTTCTGCTACGATCTGGTTTCTGCTCTGTGTCCTGGTGCTGCCACTTGCATCATGTGACCAGACACCACATCTTCTAACTACATTGCCCATAATCACTGCTCTATCTCTGCACATGTGCACAAGGCAGTACAGTGCCGAGTTCACTCTGACGACACAGTTAGGCACCACTGCAAGCTCGGGGAACCCGGACGTGTGACTTGAATGCTGTACACAGTGGTGTATCTTGGTTTTGTGCTGCCCTGGGCAAGACTAAACTCGGGCACCCCCTAATATAAATTTGACCAACCCCTTACTGTCAAGACCAAACCCCTTCCTCTGTAAACCCCACCCCTTCCTCTTTAGGCTTCACCCTTTCCTGTTAGAGGTTTACATCTTCCTTTCTGTATTTAAAAGTGAATAACGAAGGCCAATATTTTGTGCTTTCTGTACCAAATGTTGCATATTTAAAGAGAATCTTTAGATATAATAATATAAAGTGTAAATTCAACCACTTTACAAAGTCATCCATGATCCACAGATCCCCCTCCCCATAACAGTGCCATCCACAGACCCCCTCCCCATGACAGTGCCATCCACAGATCCCCCCCATGACAGTGTCATCCACAGATCCCCCCCATAATAGTGCCATCCACAGATCCTCCACCCATGACAGTGCCATCCACAGATTCCCCCCCACCATGACAGTGTCATCCACAGATCCCCCCATAACAGTGCCATCTACAGATCACCCCCCATAGCAGTGCCATCCACAGATCCCCCCATGATGACAGTGCAATCCACAGATCCCCCTCCCCGCCGCTCACAGTATTATACATTTATTAACTGTAATCTGTAACTTTAAATGAGCGCTTATCTCTTTACTAGGGTATCTTACTCTTAGCTCCAGTAACAGGCAGTGCGGGCGGCGCTCACTCACTGACGTTGCGCTCCTGCGCCGCCTAGTGGGAGGAGCAGGCACGTGACTGACATCAGTAAATAAGCGCCGCCCGCACTGCCTGTTACCGGAGCTGAGAGTAAGATACCCTAGTAAAGAGATAAGCGCTCATTTAAAGTTAAAGTTACAGATTACAGTTAATAAATTTATAATCCTGTGAGCGGCGGGGCCCTGGATATTCTAACCCCCAGGCAAGCATCCCCATCACCGTGGGAACGCCTGGGGGTTAGAATATAACATCGGATTTAAGTTTAAACAGTCTCACAAACCTTTGTGTAACTGGAGTACCCCTTTAAGACTATCCTTGTGAACAGCTCTCAGACAGTACACGGGGGAGATGTCGTCACCGACTGACAGCTGTCTGTGTATACACAATTAGGACTCATGCACACAAACGTATTTTCTTCCTGTGTCCGTTCCATTTCTTTTGCGGACCGTATGCGTAACCATTCACTTCAATGGGTCAATGGGTCTGTGAAGACGTCACATCACATGGTCCAATCACATGGTCCATCATGGACCATGTGATTGGACCATGTGATGTGACGTCATCACAGGTCCTTTAGACTGCAGCTAATGCTTAAAGAGAGATCGCCAACTACGCGATCAAGTGGCTAAGGTAAGGCCTCTTTCACACTTGCGTTCTGAGGATCCGGCAGGCACTTCCGTCCCGCCGGATCCGTCAGAACGCAAGTCGCCTGAAAGCATTAGAAGACTGATCAGGATCCTGATCAGTCTTCTAATGCTTTCAGGTTACTATGGCAGCCAGGACGCTATTAAACTCCTGGTTGCCATAGTAGTAGTGGGGAGCAGGGGAGCGGTATACTTACAGTCCGTACGGCTCCCGGGGCGCTCCAGAATGACGTCAGAGCGCCCCATGCGCATGGATCACGTGATCCATGCGATCACGTGATCCATGCGATCACGTGATCCATGCGTGTAGGGCGCCCTGACGTAACTCTGGAGCGCCCGAAGCCGCACGGATGGTAAGTATACTGCTCCCCGCTCCCCACTACATTTTACCATGGCAACCAGGACTTTAGCGTCCTGGCTGCCATGGTAACCAGTCAGAAAAAGCTAAACGTCGGATCCAGCGATGCGCCGAAACGACGTTTAGCTTAAGGCTGGATCTGGATTAATGCCTTTCAATGGGCATTAATTCCGGATCCGGCCTTGCGGCAAGTGTTCAGGATTTTTGGCCGGAGCAAAAAGCGCAGCATGCTGCGGTATTTTCTCCGGCCAAACAACGTTCCGGTCCTGGACATCCTGATGCATCCTAAAAAGGATTTCTCTCCATTCAGAATGCATGGGGATAATCCTGATCAGGATTTTTCCGGCATAGAGACCCGACGACGGATCTCTATGCCGGAAAACAAAAACGCTAGTGTGAAAAAGCCCTGAGTCAAGTTTTATTATTTTTAACCACTTAATCAACATTCTACAAAGCATTCTTTATTGAGAATGCTATTATTTCCCCTTATAACCATGTTATAAGCGAAAATAATAAAATCTCCAGAATACTCAACCCGAAACCCGACTTCAGTGATGAAGTCCGGCTTCGGGTCTGGTTACCAAACATGACGATTTTTCCCACACGCGTGCAAAGCGTATTACAAAAGTTTGCACACGCACGGAAAAATCGCGCATATTTCCGCAACGCACCCGCATCCTATCCAGGCGTCAAACGTGACGCCTGTGTGAAAGTGGCCTTAGGGTACTTTCACACTTTTTTGGTATTGTGTTCCGTCCTAGGGGCTCAAAACTGGAAAAAAACTGAGAGCAATCCGTTCAGTATGCATCAGGATGTCTTCAGTTCAGTCACTCTTACGATATTTGGCCGGAGAAAATACCGCAGCATGCTGCGGTATTTTCTCAGTCCAAAATTCCAGAACACTTTCCGGAATGCCGGATTTGGCATTATTTTCCATTGAAATGCACCAAGTGTTCCGGCAAAACGGATCCAGTTATTGTAAGCTTTCAGAGATAAGGTATAAGGGAAGGATTTGCTCCTGTTCTGTGTTTTTGATCCGCACCTGGTTTTGGCTCACAATCACCGATGAAAATAACTGATCAAATAACTGAAGTGTTAAATAAACCTGCTTGGAAAAACATCTAGTAGGAATAATAGAGTAACAGCAAAAAACAGAGTTATAAGAAAAGATGTTCCAGAGTTTTTTTTAACATGGGAAATTCAAGTAGTTGCTTCAACTGATATGTCAGGAGAGTGACAGGTCCTCTTATTCTTCCTATGTAGTGTTGAGCGCGAATATTCGAATTTCGAATTTTTATCGCGAATATCGCAACTTCGATAATTCGCGAATATTGCGAATATATCGCTATATATTCGCAATTTCGAATATTCGTTTTTTTTTTTTTTTTTTAGTTGTTAATTCTTGTTGCTCTCTGGCTGTCTTCCCAGTTCCCACTTCCCAAAAGCTGTTCTTACCTGTCCGGAGGATTCCTGGCTCCCTGCCCGCTTCAGTCATTGCCCGTTGCCGCTTCTGCTGACTTCCCATGTGCATGGGAACGCCTCCATGCTAAAGTGTACTGTCGGATGTGAGAATCACGATCTCACAAATTTGACTAAGTTGTAATCGCAATGCGATTAATATAACCTGAATTATTCGCATTGCGATATTCATTCTATTCTAGCAATACAACCATTAGGAACTTAGCTCTAAGATCAATTCGCAATGCGATTATATGTTCGCCTCGCGAATGAAACTTAGAGCTGACCGAGTTCCTAATGGTTGTATTGCTGAATATAACGAAGATTGAGAATATAGTGCTATATTCGTGAATTCGAGATATTCTCAATCTTCGCTCTATTCTAGCAATATACATCCATTAGAACTTAGCTCTAAGATCAATTCGCAAATGCGAGAGATATGTCAGCTTCGCGAATAAAACTTAGAGCTGAGTTCCCAATGGTTGTATTGCTGGAATAGAACGAAGATTGAGAATATCTCGAATTCACGAATATAGCACTATATTCTCAATCTTCGTTATATTCCAGCAATACAACCATTAGGAACTCGGTCAGCTCTAAGTTTCATTCGCGAGGCGAACATATAATCGCATTGCGTAATTGATCTTAGAGCTAAGTTCCTAATGGATGTATTGCTAGAATAGAACGAAGATTGAGAATATCTCAATTCACGAATATAGCACTATATTCTCAATCTTCGTTATATTCTAGCAATACAACCATTAGGAACTCAGATCTAAGTTGTAGTCGCAATGTCGATTAATACAGGTTATATTAATCGCATTGTGAATGAAACTTAGAGCTGGGTTCCTAATGGTTGTATTGCTAGAATAAAAGAAGATTGAGAATAGAACCCAGCTCTAAGTTTCATTCGCAATGCGATTAATATAACCTGAATTATTCGCATTGCGATATTCATTTCTATTCTAGCAATACAACCATTAGGAACTTAGCTCTAAGATCAATTCGCAATGCGATTATATGTTCGCCTCGCGAATGAAACTTAGAGCTGACCGAGTTCCTAATGGTTGTATTGCTGGAATATAACGAAGATTGAGAATATAGTGCTATATTCGTGAATTCGAGATATTCTCAATCTTCGCTCTATTCTAGCAATATACATCCATTAGGAACTTAGCTCTAAGATCAATTCGCAATGCGAGTGATATGTCAGCCTCGCGAATAAAACTTAGAGCTGAGTTCCTAATGGTTGTATTGCTGAATAGAACGAAGATTGAGAATATCTCGAATTCACGAATATAGCACTATATTCTCAATCTTCGTATATTCCAGCAATACAACCATTAGGAACTCGGTCAGCTCTAAGTTTCATTCGCGAGGCGAACATATAATCGCATTGCGTAATTGATCTTAGAGCTAAGTTCCTAATGGATGTATTGCTAGAATAGAACGAAGATTGAGAATATCTCAATTCACGAATATAGCACTATATTCTCAATCTTCGTTATATTCTAGCAATACAACCATTAGGAACTCAGATCTAAGTTGTAGTCGCAATGCGATTAATACAGGTTATATTAATCGCATTGCGAATGAAACTTAGAGCTGGGTTCCTAATGGTTGTATTGCTAGAATAAAAGAAGATTGAGAATAGGAACCCAGCTCTAAGTTTCATTCGCAATGCGATTAATATAACCTGTATTAATCGCATTGCGAATGAAACTTAGATCTGAGTTCCTAATGGTTGTATTGCTAGAATATAACGAAGATTGAGAATATAGTGCTATATTCGTGTGATATTCGTTATATGATATTCATCAATTCTAGCAATACAAGTTAACCATTAGGAACTCAGATCTAAGTTTCATTCGCGACGCGAATATATATTCGCGTAAAATTCGCAATATATAAAATCATGACGAATATTCGATTTCGACGAATATATGACGAATATTCAATCGAATATTCGCGAAATATTGCGAAATCGAATATGGCACCTCCCGCTCATCACTATTCCTATGCATCCTTCCAAAATATAAAATATACTTTGTAATAAAGATCACACATAATCATTAGTTCTTCTCGTACTGTGTACATGTGTTAGGACAAGCACATTGTTACAAGGATTGTATGTAATACCCCATCCCTGCTCAGCGGCGGTTTTGCTCCTTTCACCACCTCCAGTAGCAGCCATGTCTGTTCTGTAATCACATCCCGTTCTGTACTGATAAAGCCTACAATGGGCCGTATTGGATGAAGTGGGTGCTTACAGATAGGCTTTAAGTTTTGATATTTTCCAGTCCTTGAAATCAGAAAATAGTCCCCTTGTAGAAGACAGAGGTCAGCGTGAGCATGGAAAAATACATTCAAGGTGATCAGTGACAACAAGTTTATGTCGATCACTGGAAACGTTGAAGAGCAACCTTGATCCAACCTTGTAAATATTATTCTTCGTGTCTGTTAACCCGTAGGAACTGGGTCTAAAATCCCAGCGCCTTACTGGTACAGCGCGCTGATCGGGCAGGCGCAGGAGCTGCACCCTCTTGATCAGCTGCAGGGGTCCGGCAGTCACTGATAGCCGGACCCCTGCTGTATGCGCCAGCATCGGTGAAAACACTGAGGCGGGCGCATTAACTGCCGCACTGCCAGCGCTGACCGCGGCACATGCAGTATCCTGACGGGTCCTGATGTCCATTGGGTGCTTTGACGGGGACCCGGTGGCTTGGACGGCAGCCCAATGCCTTCCTTAGGCATCGTGGCTGCCATTCCTGTGAGCCTGTGAGATCCAGCCCCCTGAAGAAAAATAGACATATTAGGTATCGCCACGTCCTATACAAACGATACGACCAGCGCTTTAAAAATATCATCCCCATCAGGTAAACGCCGTAAAGATAACAATAAAAACAGTGCCAAAGCAGCCGTTTTCTGGTCACCTTGTCTCCCAAAAAGTGTAATAACAAGCGATCAAAAAGGTGTATTTAGCCCAAAATGGTACCAATCAAACCGTGATCTTATCATGCAAAAAATGAGACCCTACCTAATTCCCCCCCCCCAAAAAATAAAAATATAGCTTTCAGAAAATGGCAACACAAAAACAAGATTTTATTCTGTTCAAAAAAGCTTTCAACCTGCTCTATAAAAATATCACATTATAAAAAAAACGATGCCAAAACAGCCAAAATGGTACCAATGAAAAGGTCACCTCATCCCGCAAAAAATGAGCCCCCACATAAGACAACCACTTAAAAAATAAAAACCAATGGCACCCCCAAACCAATTCATCAAAATCTGCTCTGCAAAAGTAATATGGCTCTCCTTCCGTTCTGAATCGTGCCATGTGCCCCCACAGCAGTTTACCACCACATATGGGGTGTTGGCGTATTCAGGGGAAAATGGGTACCAAATTATGGGGTGCTTTTTCTCCTATTACCCCTTGTGAAAAAGAAAAATTTGGGGCTAGAGCAACATTTTATTTAAAGAAATGAAACTTTTTATTTTCACAGCTTAGGGGGTCAAAGTGCTCAGTACCCCCCTTAACCACTTCAGCCCCCCTAGCTTAAACACCCTTAAAGACCAGGCCACTTTTTACAATTCCGCACTACACTACTTTACCCGTTTATTGCTCCGTCATGCAACTTACCACCCAAATGAATTTTACCTCCTTTTCTTCTCACTAATAGAGCTTTCATTTGGTGGTATTTCATTGCTGCTGACATTTTTACTTTTTTTGCTATTAATCAAAAATTACCGAAATTTTTACAAAAAAATGACATTTTTCACTTTCTGTTGTAAATTTTTTTTAAAAAAACTACATTTCTATATAAATGTTTCTCTAAATTTATTGTTCTACATGTCTTTGATAAAAAAAAGTCCAATAAGTGTATATTTATTGGTTTGGGTAAAAGTTATAGCGTTTACAAACTATGGTGCAAAAAAGTGAATTTCCGCATTTTGAAGCAGCTCTGACTTTCTGAGCACCTGTCATGTTTCTTCAGGTGCTAGAATGCCAGGATAGTATGAATACCCCCAAATCACACCATTTTAGAAAGAAGACACCCCAAAGTATTCGCGGGGGGCATGGTGAGTTCATGTATCATTTCATTTTTTTCACAAGTTAGCGGAAAATGACACTTTCTGAGAAAAAAAATAAATAAAAAGTTTCAATTTCTGCTAACTTCTGGCAAAAAAAAAAGAAATCTCAGACGGACTTCACTATGCCCCTCAGTTAATACCTCGGGTGTCTACTTTCCGAAAAGGGGTCATTTGTGGGGTGTGTTTACTGTTCTGGCATTTTGGGCGGGCTAAATTGTGAGTCGCCATGTAAAATCTAAAGGTACTCGTTGAATTTGGGCCTTTGCACTCAGGCTGCAAAGTGTCACACATGGGTATCGCCGTACTCAGGAGAGTAGGGCAATGTGTTTGGGGTGTATTTCTACATATACCCATGTTGGGTGAGAGAAATATCTCTGTAAACTGACAACTTTGTATAAAATTTTTAAAAGTTGTCGCTTACAGAGATATTTTTCACACACAGTATAGGTATATATAAAAATACACCCCAAAACACATTGCCCTACTTCTCCTGAGTACGGCGATACCACATGTGTGCCACTTTTTGCAGCCTGGGTGCGCAAAGGGGCCCTAAAACCAATGAGTACCTTTAGGATTTCACAGGCCATTTTTACGCATTTGGATTCCAGACTTCTTCTCACGCTTTAGGGGCCCCTAAAATGCCAGGACAGTATAAATACCCCACATGTGACCCCATTTTGGAAAGAAGACACCCCAAGGTATTCTGTGAGGGGTATGGTGAGTTCATGTAAAATTTTATTTTTGTCACAAGTTAGTGGAATATGAGACTTTGTAAAAACTAAAAAAAAAAAAAAAACTATTTCCGCTGACTTGTGGCAAAAATAAAAATTCTGTGGACTCACCATGCCCCTCACGGAATACCTTGGGGTGTCTTCTTTCCAAAATGGGGTCACATGTGGGGTATTTATACTCACCTGGCATTTTAGGGGCTCCTAAAGTGTGAGAACCAAATGCATAAAAATGCCCTGTGAAATCTTAAAGGTACTCATTGGTTTTAGGCCCTTTGCATCTTGGCTGCAAAAGTGTCACTCATGGGTATCGCCGTACTCAGGAGAAGTAGGGCATGTAGTTTGGGGTGTATTTACATATACCCATGTTGCATGTGAGAAATATCGCTGTAAACGACAACTTTTACATTTTTTATTCAAAGTTGTCAGTTTACAGAGATATTTCTCTCACCCAGCATGGGTATATGTAAAAATACACCCCAAAACACATTGCCCTACTTCTCCTGAGTACGGCGATACCACATGTGTGACACTTTTTGCAGCCAAGATGCGCAAAGGGCCCAAATTCCAATGAGTACCTTTTAGGAGGGCATTTTTACGCATTTTCTTCTCACGCTTTAGGGCCTCTAAAATGCCAGGGCAGTATAAATACCCCACATGTGACCCCATTTTGGAAAGAAGACACCCCAAGGTATTCCATGAGGGGCATGGCGAGTTCATAGAATATTTTTTTTTGGCACAAGTTAGTGGAAATTGATTTTTATTGTTTTTCTCACAAAGTCTCCCTTTCCGCTAACTTTTGACAAAAAGTTTAATTTTTCATGAACTCATTATGCCCTCAGCGAATACCTTGGGGTGTCTTCTTCCAAAATGGGGTCACATGTGGGTATTTATACTGCCCTGGCATTTTAGGGGCCCTAAAACGTGAGAAGAAAAATGCGTAAAATACTCTCCTAAAAGGTACTCGTTGAATTTGGCCCTTGCGATCTTGGCTGCAAGTGTCACTCATGGTATCGCTGTACTCAGGAGAAGTAGGGCAATGTGTTTGGGTGTATTTGTACATATACCCATGCTGAGTGAGAGAAATATCTCTGTATATTGACAACTTTGAATAAAAATGTAAAAAGTTGTCGTTTACAGCGATATTTCTCACACCCAGCATGGGTATATGTAAAAATACACCCCAAAACACATTGCCCTACTTCTCCTGAGTACGGCGATACCACATGAGTGACACTTTTTTGCAGCCAAGATGCGCAAAGGGGCCCTAAAACCAATGAGTACCTTTAGGATTTTACAGGCCATTTTTACGCATTTGGATTCTCACGCTTTAGCACCCCTAAAATGCCAGGGCAGTATAAATACCCCACAAGTGACCCCATTATGGAAAGAAGACACCCCAAGGTATTCCGTGAGGGGCATGGCGAGTTCACAGAAAAAAAAATTTGGCACAAGTTAGCGGAAATTGTTTTTTTTTTTTTTTTTTACAGTCTCATATTCCACTAACTTGTGACAAAAATAAAATTTTGCATGAACTCACCATACCCATCACGGAATACCTTGGGGTGTCTTCTTTGTAAAATGAGGTCACATGTGAGGTGTTTGTACTGCCCTGGCCTTTGAGGGTCTCCGCAATCATTACACGTATGGCCAGCATTAGGAGTTTCTGCGATTCTCCGTATATTGAGCATACGGGTAATGAGATTTTTTTTCCGTTCAGCCTCTGCGCTGAAAAAAAAAAATGAACGGCACAGATTTCTTCATTCGCATCGATCAATGTGGATGAATAAATCTCTGCCAAAATCAGTGACTGCGGTGCGGTGGGATGAGCGCTAGCTACCTAACAAGTAGCTAACTAACTGGCGGTGATAGGGGACCCTTATGCCCCATTCACACGTCCGCAATTCTGTTTGCGGAACGGAATTGCGGACCCATTCATTTCTATGGGGACAGACTTTGTCCCGCTCGGATTCGAATTACGGATCCGCGCTCCGGGTCTGCACTTCCGTTCGCAAAAATATAGAACATGTCCTATTCTTGTCCGCAATTGCGGACAAGAAAAAGCATTTTCTATATAGTTCTGGCAATGTGCGGATCTGCAAAATGCGGAAAGCACATTGCCGGTGTCCGTGTTTTGA
The DNA here is from genome assembly GCA_033119425.1 of Bufotes viridis. Classification (NCBI taxonomy): domain Eukaryota; kingdom Metazoa; phylum Chordata; class Amphibia; order Anura; family Bufonidae; genus Bufotes; species Bufotes viridis. The sequence goes on along the minus strand of CM065596.1, from coordinate 44,156,450 downwards.
GGATCTGCGGATCGGATCCGCAGATCGGATCCGCGGATCGGATCCGTGGATCCGTGAATCCACGGATCCGCAAAACACATATGGACGTCTGAATGGAGCCTTACAAGGGGTGTGATCAATGACAGGGGGTGATCAGGGGTCTAGATGGGGTGATCAAGGGGTTAATAGGTGAGGGGGTGGGGGGTTAGTGTAGTGTTTGGTGCAACTTTATTGTAGTTACCTGGTCCTCTGGTGGTCGATCCCAGAAAATGGGACCACCAGAGGACCAGGTAGCAGCTATATCAGACGCTGTTCATAAAACAGCGTCTGATATAGCTGTTTGATGCGATTTATATCGCATCTACAGCCTGCCAGCGATTGATCATCGCTGGCAGGCTGTAGTACAACTCTTCAGACGCCAGACGCTGTGAACGCGCGCGCGCTCGCGCGCGCGTTCACAGGAAGTCTCGCGAGATGACGCCCCGGCGCGTCCGATCAGAAGAACAGGACCGCCCGCAGGACGCAATCCTGCGTACGGCGGTCCTGAAGCAGTTAATATATTCTTTAAGAGATGTAGTTTCCAAAATGGGGTCACTTTTTAAGGGTTTCCACTGTAGGGGTACATCAGGGCCTCTTCAAATAAAAAATGGCACCTAGAAACCAAACTAGCAAAATCTGTCTCCAAAATCCATATGGCGCTCCTTTCCTTCCATTGCTACATGCACATAGAGCAGTTTACTGCCACACATGGGGTATTTCTGTAAACTGCAGAATCAGATTAATAAATATTGAGGTTTATTTTACTGTGAACCCTTGCTGTGTTGCAAGAAAAAAAATTATTTACATAAAAAAATCTACCATAAAAGTGAAATTTTGAAATTTGACCTCCATTTTCCTTTAATTCTTGTGGAACACCTCAAGGGTTAACAAAGTTTGTAACATCAGTTTTGAATAAAGGGGTGAAGTGGGGGGTGTAGTTTCTAAAATGGGGTAATTTATGGGTGGTTTCCATTACGTAAGCCCCTCAAAATCACTTTATGACTGAATTGGTTTTAAAAAAAATTGTTTTGGAAATTTTGTTGAAAATTTGAAAAATTGCTTCTAAACTTCTAAGCCTTCTAACGTCCTAAAAGAAAAAATTACATTTACAAAATAATGCCAACATAAAGCAGACATATGGGGAATGTTATGTAATAAATATTTTATGAGGTATTACTTTCTGTTTTAAAAGGAGAGAAATTAAAATTTTGAAAATTGCGAATTTTTCTAAATTTTGAGTAAATTTGGTATTTTTTCAAAAAGGTAAAATATATTAAATCAAACTTATGAGTGTCATGAAGTACAATGTGTCATGAGAAAACATTCTCAGAATAGCTTGGATAAGTAAAAGTTATTACCACATAAAGTGATACATGTCAGATTTGCAAGAATCAGCCTGGGATTTAAGGTGAAAAGTGGCTCCATACTGAAGGGCATAAAGGGGTTGTCCAGGATTAGAAAAACATGCCCCACTGCTGTCCATTGGTTGTATCTGCAGTAACCCAGACCTGGGGTATCTGCAATGTTTTGGTTTGTTGTAATGGTTTTGCCCATGTTCTTGGCACTGGTTGGTATTACAAATGAGACTTATCATCCCTTTCCTCCTCTTTTGGTAGGAGTGGGCTGGTTTTGCTTCCTACCAGGAGGGGGAGTCTTGGCTAGACTAGTGAGGAATGTGGAAGCACATGCTTGAGCTTCTACTCCAAGAGTCTTAGGGACCAGTTTCTTTTTACCTGATAAGCTATAGTCAGCAGAGTGACCATCAAGCCACAGCTTTTCAGACCTTGCTACAGGTGAGGGACGATGGTTCAGACACCCACCACCTAGATTACATCCAGGCCGGACCCTCTTAAAGGCTGCATTACCTCAAGTGGACAACTACTGCCACATTTTCCAGCTTATAGTTGTTAGCCAGAAATTTCAAAGAGAGTCAACTGCAAGATAGCAGATCAGAGGTGCCATTAACTGCCACTTTGCCAGGAACTATATCTCATCGTCTGGGGATAAAAATTGCCCCTTGTACAAACTACTGCTGAATGTACTACAATTTATCTTTTGCACTGAGTAAAGAGAGACTTTCATTCTTTTACTTTTGTCCTGATACCTCAAACCACCTTTCCACTGCACCAATCCCCAGGGAGCAACAGTCTGAGGGAGTACACCATAACAAATCTCAGCCGGGCCACTATCGCTCACATCCTCTGCACCTGCTCCTCAGGGGCTCGCTTCATGTCTGGTATACCACACATAGCCTGTGGACAACCTGCGGACAGGAGGGGCTGTTTTTGGAAAGAAAGCAATATTTTGTAGTTCTGGACAGCCCTTTTAAGCTATATCTGTTTTTGGGAGAGGTGGGTAACACCAAGTATTACCACTTTTCTACTGTAGGGACAATTGACCACTTTCCTCAAACTCTTTGTAGGCCTACAACAATATGGGAATGGGGTATAAACCGTTGCCTAACTAGACTTTTCTGTCTGGAGACTGGGGATGAGGAATTATTCGAGGCTGTTGTGTCAGGTATGCTCACCAGAACAAATATTCGCTTCACAGAGGACTGTATCGAATAATGTATCACCATTGGCAGAATATAAAGCCATACATTTTTATTACAAAATTTTAGTAAAGGTTAAAGGGGTTTTCCTAGATCCTAACCCTTTAATGACGTTTTGCATTTTTCTTAATTTTCGTTTTTTACTCCCAGCCTTCCCAAAGCCATATTTTTTTTTATTTTTCCATTCACATAGCTGCACCCTGATGGCATTTGCTACTCACCTCTACTTTCTAACTAGATGGCCACAGGGACTGCAGCATCTGAGTCACATGCAGCTTTCCATCTCCTACATCTCTACCACAAGCCTCCCTGCGCTACTGTTTATCACTTTCCGCAATCTGCAGGTCTTGTGAGGACGCCAACAGCATTGCACTTGTGCTGACACCATGACTTTACTCAGCCAGTGTTGCCTAATCCAGTTAGCAAACCTATTCACTGCCACTAATGTGCTCCCTACAATATACAGCACCAGGGGCGGGACCCGCACCCATCTGACATTGGTGGCATAAACTAGAGATGCTGCCCTCCATTTATTTCTATGGGACTTCCGATGATAGCCAAGTGTGGTACCGGTTAGTGATGATCGAATATGCCCATATTCGAATTCGCGATATTTCGCGAATATTTCGTAAAATATTTGCGATATATTCGCAAATTCGAATATTCGTATTCGTCATCATTTAATCGCCATCTTTTTTTAATAAAATCGCGGATAATCGCATGGCAAAAAAAATCGCAAAAACACTTTAACTTTCATGGCCGGGATGGTCAAGTCAATCAATGCGCAGGAAGAATAGCACGTGTGAAAGAAATCGCATCGCTTAATAAAAATCGCATTACGAAAAATCGCAAAAACACTTTAACTTTCATGGCCGGGATGGTCAAGTCAATCAATGCGCAGGAAGAATAGCACGTGTGAAAGAAATCGCATCGCTTAATAAAAATCGCATTACGGAAAATCGCAAAAAAGGCAGGATTTTGGCTATGGCTTTGAAAAAGAGTCACTCAAACTCATTTATCAACACAAGTGAACTGAAGTTCTTGAACTTATTGTGTATCATCGAATTTAACCAACGCGAATATTTGCAATATCGAATTTATGGCATGATATTCGAAAAAAATCGTGAAATCGCGAATATGCGATATTCGCGTGAAATATTCGCATCGCGAATATTCGCGCCCAACACTAGTACCGGTGCATGCACTGCGAGCTCCATTCTAGAGGTAGGTGCAGGTCCCAGAAGTGGGACCAGTGCCTGTCTGACATTGGTGGCATATCCTAGAGATGCTGCCCTCCATTTATTTCTATGGGACTTCCGATGATAGCCAAGCGTGGTACCGGTGCATGCACTGCGAGCTCCATTCTAGAGGTAGGTGCAGGTCCCAGAAGTGGGACCAGTGCCTGTCTGACATTGGTGGCATATCCTAGAGATATGCCGCCAATGTCTCAGGCGAGACAACTCTTTAACTCAGGTGATATGGCCACCCCAAGTACAGGCTGTAAAGGATCCATGTTGTTTCTGTAAGAAGTGAAAGGCTGTTTTCAACCCTCTTACAAGCTTCTAAAATTCTTATAATTTACAGTAGGCAGTACATAATGCAATGTCGTTTTTTCCAAATGTCACCTGTTTCATTAATGCGGTGTATATGTTCCATCGATTGTCAACCAGCCCTTCTGTATTATCACAGTCTGATGAATGTTACTATCAATTATTAGAAGAAAGTGGTTTTGCTGGCATCACGTCAGGAGCACCAGGTCATATCAGTTGAATACATGTGGCAGAGGCTGTTTGGTAAAGTTCCTTTTGCCTGTAATTACAGGACAAGTATGACAGTTCATTCCTGGTGGACTCCATATGGCGGTACAAAGTTCTGTCCAGGAGAGACGGAGAATATTGGTAAGTGACAATGACAAGAGTTTATTATTGCAGCAATCAGAGCTAAAACGTTGCAAGAAAGATGTCAAGTGTGTACAATTAACAGGATTTTAAGATCTGCTCGTTCTGAGAGGTGAGGGTGTACGTGTGAACCTAGGCTCGGCTGCCATTAGATGGCTGGGTGTGAAAGAGCTGGCATCAAGATTTACACTTCCATCTACACTAGCTGTCTTGTGACTGAATGTGCGGTCATTTATGCGAAGAAAATGAAGGAAAAACATTGGCATAAAATTATTTTTTAAGAGATGTCTGCCATCTTTTATATGGCACTAGCAAATTACGTATCCCTGTACATAGATTGTATTCACCCACATCAGTCATATACAGAATTTTAAAGGGGTTTATAGGCATTTAATATTGATGACCTATCCGCAGGATAGGTCATCAATATCAGAACGTCAGGGGTCCGACACCCGGGACCTCTGCCGATCAGCTGTTTGAAGATGATGCAATGATGAGCACTGCAGTCTCCTTACAGCTTACCAGGCGGAGCACCGGCCATTGTAAAGAGGGCATGATTGTTTTTTTAGGTCAGCCCATTCACTTAAGTGGGACTGAGCTGCTCGTAGGCCATGTGACCTATGAACGTGACGCCACTGTTCAAGGAAGAGGCCAGCGTTGTGGTGACCAATGTGGTCAGTGATTAAGTAAACAGTTATCTTCTGTTTGTCGAGCCAGGACCAGGAAGTAGAGCCAAGTGGGGACCGGATAAGCATCGGAAAGTTCAGAACTGGTGAATCAGTGAGGTCAGTGCTTCTTTTTCTTAATCCATTCTGCAGTGATAGGAGTGGTGGTAAAGGCAATAAGGGGGTTCATAGTACGCACTGTGGCTAATTCCTTGCTCCAGTGCTCCCTGGACCAGCAGCAAATGGAGATGGGTATACCCTGGACTTTGGGTTCTCCTGCCTGTTGCTAGCCGGGGTAGCCTTGATGTTAGATGAATGGGTAGCAGGGTGCAGGGTAGGAGAACAGTAAACAGAATCCGGTTCAGGTATGGAGACCAATGACCATGCCATCTTGATTATAGTGAATAAATGTCTGAATAGATGTACTGAATAGATGACGGGTGTCACAGTAAAAATACAAATGGTAGGCACAGTTCTCAAGTATTTCACAAGGCATATGTTTCCCGAAGGTTTTGTATAGGGGATTGGCAATATAATGGTCACCTCTTAGCCTCTCTCTAGATATACTATGCAGTCTTCCCAAATGACCACAGGCATGCAAAGTCTGCAGTGCCCAACTGCGTGGTGCAGTCTTAGATCGAATCACCAATCCCTCATTGTAGTGTGGCAGGCACCAGAAGTAATTTAACCCAAACTATGTGCAGTAAAGTCCAAAGTCATCATCGTGCGATACCTTTACTGTCTCTGTCCAAGCACTGTTCCTTATGGTCCCCAACCATCTATAGAAATTCAAAACTTCTTTCCCTCAGAGGGTGGTTCTTAGCAAAGCTGCTTTTCTGGCAGCTTCACACAGTAATGATGTCTTCCTGGATCCACACATAGGGTGCCATTTACTATGCTAAAATACAACTAAATTAGGCGTATTTCAGGCACAGATAGCGTCGCATTGGTTAGTTGCGCTGCTATCTGTGACTTCACCCCGCTCATGCCAGGTCTCATTCACCATTTTCTACGCCTGTTTTAGGCGTAGATAAAAGTCTAAATGTAAGACCGCTCAGAAGCGGTCTTACATTTACAACTGCCGCTGGAGGCACCTCTTCATAACTTCGGGGGATCCACCACCAGTTTAGGGCTTTATTAAGACCAGAGTCTAGAATGTCGGTCTTAATAAATGTGCCCCATAGTTTTCACTTCTGGCCTAATTGTCAGCAGCACACACTAGACGTGACTCTGTCTCGCTTGTTCACAAGAAGCCTGACGAACCAGGGAAAATGGGACCAGCCCACTACCCGACAACTAACACTAAGAACTGGCAATTAACTGTTTCCTACCCACACATAGGCATTTTAGATAACATAATGCATAGATCGTAAGTTTTAGTAAGGAACCAAAGCATTAACCTTTTAGCGGTGAACCAGAGGGTCACTGCAATTCTGTCCCCTAAATAAGAAATTTAATTCCACCGCACAACCCCTTTAAAGTCTAAAGAGAATTATAAAATGCACTACTTCTAAAGTGTTTTGGGCGGAATTTTTTTCCCCAAAACACAACGTGTTGGCGGTTTTTACAATCCTTTAAGAAAAGCAGAAAAAAATGTGCCTAAAAGATTCCTAATGCATGGGATTCATTGTTGCGAGTGCGCTAGAACCTTAGCCGGCATGTAAAAATCGAGAAAGTTCCCTGAAGTGAGTTGGATTTTGTTTCTCGGTATGTTTCTTCATGCGGAGACCCCGGCGTTATCACGGCCTGCCCAAGCTGCGGAGCGCTATTGTCTAAGAGGAAATCTAATACATGGCAATGACTTTGTAGAGGGAAAAGGGAAACAGCTGGAAGGTCAAAGGAAACAGGTGATTCTCTGGGTAAATCATATCCTTAAAGTTGTAGAATGGTTTTTTTTTTTCTATTCTTTAATTACAACCCTGCAGGAATCACACATTCAATTGGAATTCAACCGCGAGGAAGTACAGGTTTATTTGCTTGAAGTTGCTTGACATTTACATTCAAGGACCCTTTTCCTAGTAGCAGAGGGCATTTGGACAAAATACAGCAATATCCACAAGGGAAGATTTCTTATAAGAGCCAATAAGTACAAAACAATCCCTGTACCCCATGGGAAATAAATGAGTATTGTTTTTTCTATGAAAGTGATTTTATACTTTTCATTTTGCCTGGCTTTCAGAATCACTGTAAGATATGATATGATTACATCTGTCTACCCACTGAAAATTGCACCCAAATGCATATAGGGCAAGTTATCCATTAGTTGTGACATTATATGTCATGTATACAATTCACGCAAAGTCAGACATTCAGATGCCCACCGGACATGTGGTTCAGCTAAATTTCCATCTGTGTTTTATTCGACCTATCAAGGACATAGTTGCAAATTGAAATTTAGAGGCCCGGATAGCAGACCTCTCTCTCCTCCTATTATATTCACATAGGGGGATATTTAAAACTGGTGTAAAGGAAAACTATCTTAGTTGCCCATAGCAACCAATCAGATTCCACCTTTCATTTTCAAAAGGAGCTCAGAAAGATGTAAGGTGGAATCTGATTGGTTGCTATGGGCAACTAAGCCAGATTTCCTTTACAACAGTTTTGACAAATCTCCCCCAAAATGTATATCATACCCAGTACAGAAAATGCGTAGTATACTTAGTTTTCAAAGTAATGACATGGTTGAGGTACTGAGAGTTCAGGCAGCGTTCTTTAAGGATGGAAAATTACAAAGACGCCTTGTTGCAAAGTTTGGACAAAAGATGACATTACTGAACTGGTTTACAGAAAAAAACTGGTCATGATACTCAATAACTTAAAGCAATACCTTTGCCAGGTCCACTTGGGGAGAAATGCAAGAATCTTGGACCACCTTGGTAGTCGGTGTCATTGCACCATTTGTCAGTATGTACCACAATTTACAGGGCTTTAAAGGGTTAAAGGGGTTGTGTAACTTCAGTAAATAGCATTTATTATGTAGAGAAAGTTAATACAAGGCACTTACTAATGTATTGTGATTGTCCATATTGCTTCCTTTGCTGGCTGGATTCATTTTTCCATCACGTTATACACTTCTTGTTTCCATGGTTATGGCCACTATGCTATCCCTTAGTGGTGGTCGTGCTTGCAGACTTTAGAAAAAAAGCACCAGCCTATGTTAGCTCCCGTGGTCTCAGCCACCAGAGAGGCCGGCTCTTGTTCCTATAGTGCGCAAGCACAACCACCACTGATGGATTGCAGGGTGGTCGTAACCATGGATACGAGCGGTGTATAATGCGATGGAAAAATGAATCCAGCCAGCCCAGCACAGGAGGCAATATGGACAATCACAATACATTAGTAAGTGTCTTGTATTAAATTTCTCTACATGATAAATGCCATTTTCTTGAGATAACCCCCTTTAAGCTCTGTTCACATCCCATTAGAGCCCTACTTTTTACACAAGAACCAGTATCTCCCAGCATATACAAAATCATATCCATAGGTCTCTATTTACACCAAAGGCCAAGTATATATTTGGCGGTCTACTTTTTTTGTGGTTTAGCATTGCTCTGTACAATGGGAGCCTAACAGCGGTCTCTCCCACTGTATCCACTATGGAAGGACGCATTGTAGACTTCCATCTGAGGCATACATCAGTAGATCCTCTCGAAGCATAGGCCTAACATAGGGCTGTTAATGCGATGTGAATACAGTCTTCGGAAAATATAACTCGTTTCTTCCAAAAATCATGGGTTGAGTGTAGTATGGGAGCTCAGCTCCACTGAAGGGAATGCAGCTTAGCCCCAATGAAATGAACGCCGCTGAGCTGCAAAACTACACATGACCTGTGGCTAAACGTGTTTTCCTAACCCTCTACCACTCCTTTACAGTCACTGACTTACACTATTTCAATGATGGTTCTTCTTAGGGTCCCACTATCAATTAGATATGCTCTAGCCTTTCAGGCCCATTACATTTCCCTTTTTTTTTTACAGATCACAAGCTACATAAATACAGTGGGAGGTCAGACGAACAATCTTTTTTCTCAATGACATCTTGTTCCCTAGGTTTTACATGATCCCAGTGTATTAAAGGGGTTGTCCTGGCTTTTAGAATTGATGACTTATCCTCAGAATACTTTTACACTTGCGGCAGGACGGATCCGGCAGGCTATTCAGCCTGCCGCATCCATCCTGCCGCAAGTGGCCGTGCACTGCCGTGCTGCCGCTCCGTCCCCATTGACTATAATGGAGCGGGGGGCGGAGCTACGGCGCAGCACGGCATTGCACGACCGGAGATCGCCGGACTAAAAGTACTGTATGTCCGGCGATCTCCGGCTGTGCAGTGCCGTGCTGCGCCGTAGCTCTGCCCCCCGCCCCATTATAGTCAATAGGGACGGAGCGGCAGCACGGCAGTGCACGGCCACTTCCGGCAGGACGGATGCGGCAGGCTGAATAGCAAGTCCTGCCGCAAGTGTAAAAGTACCCTAAGTCATTAATATCAGATCGACGGGGTTCGACACCTTCTGGTCTTTGCCATAGACAGCAGCAGCATGCATGAAGAGAGAAGGGAGACTGCATGTGCGCTCTGCACTCGCCATCTCCTCATCCAGCTGATCGTCGAAGGTGCTCGGTATCGGACCCCCGTCGATCTGATATTGATGACCTATCTTGAGGATAGGTCATCAATAGTAAAAGCCTGGACAACCCCTTTAAATAAATTTGGTAATACCTGGTAAGGTTGGCATAAGGCCCTAGCACAAGTCCAATCTATAAATCTATAGTGTTGATCCAGAAGAAGGCACAACGCCCATGATGAGGACACCAATTGCTTCATATTAATGGTCAAAAATGATTTCCCTAATCCAAATATGGCAATCATTATAAATCACTGGATCAATAAAAACTCTAGAAATCTATTACCCATAAACTGCAATATTTCTGCTTTCAAGAAAAGCATCCAGACCCTTCTTGAATGTGTTCAGTAATTCAACCATCAGGACCTCCTCTGGCAGAAACTTTCATAGTGTCACTGCTCTTACAGTAAAGATCCCTGTCTATATTGGTGATGAAATCTTCTTTCCTCTGGACGTTGAAGCTGCCCTTTTGTCATGATTACAGGACTAGTTATAAAAGGGCCATCAGCTAGATGTCTGCATTGTCCATGCATGTGTTTGTACATTGTAATTAGATCTCCCCTAAGGCTAGTTTCACACTAGCGGCAAGGAAATTCGGCAGGCTGTTCCGGCAGGTGAGCGGTCTGTCGGATCTGTGCTGTCGCTAGTGTACGCGTGCCCCCGGACTACCGCTCCGGCCCTATTGACTATAATGGGGGTTGGCCGGAGCTCCGGCGGCAGCACGGCAAACATGCCGAGAGGTGGCCGGAATAAAAGTACGACATGTCAATGGGGCTGGAGCGGTAGTCCGGGGGCACGCGTGCACTAGCGGCAGCATGGATCCGGCAGGCTGTTCTAGCGGGTGAAGAGCCTGTCCTTTGCCGCTAGTGTGAAAGTACCCTAAGCCTGTCTTTCCTCCAGAATAAACAAACCTGAGTCTGTTACCCTGTCTATACTGCAGTCCATCCATTCCCTAATTGCCTCAAATTGTACCCAATATTCCATATGTGGCCTATTATTTTGTTTGCCTTGGAAGCAGCTACCTGGCATTGCTCACTATATCCCAAAGTCTTTTTTTAGTGGCTGCTGTCCCCAATGTTTTAATATTTAACACATAATTGTAAATTTTCTTGCTTTTGCACAAGTTCATGACCTCACATTTATTCACATTGAACTTAATTTCCCATTTCTCCACCAGGTCTCCAACTTTTTCAAATCTCTCTTTATTATTTTATTATCCTCCTCTACTTAAATTACTTTACAAAGCTTAGAATAATCTGCAAATATCCAAATTCTACTCAGTAAGAGCACTCCAAGGCCATTAAAAGGTCCTGCAGTATTTTGATATTGAGGGCCTATCTTCCGGATAGGTCATCAATATCAGATATGTGGGGTCCCACTTTCCCTGTCGATCAGCTGTATGAAGAGGCTGCTCTATAAGCAGTTAGGCCTCTCTTAGGCCATATGATATCACAATCATCAGTCGTGTGGCCTAGGGGCAGATTAGTTCAATTCGAGTGAATTGGGCTCAGCTGCAATATCAAGCACAGCTGTGAGGAGGCTGCTGGAGATCCAGTGAACACTGTGGTCTCCTCAGACATCTGATTGTCAGGGGTGTTGGGACTCGGACCCCCACCAATCTCATATTGATGACCTATTCTAAGGTTTGGCCATCAATATGAAAATATTGGAAAACCCCTTTAATAAATATATCAAAAAGAAGAGGGTCCAATACTAACCCCTGTTACACCCCACTGGTTACTTTGACCCAATCTGAGGTTGTACCATTAATGGATACTCTGTCTCTTATTACTTTGGCAGTTGTTAACCCAATCACACATCAGAGCTTAGGATTTATAAGCAGTCAGTGCTTAACGTTTATGAAATTAACTAGATATTAGGCCCGTTACAATAACGAGAGCTAGAACATTAGTTCTGTGTGAGGTAGGTTCACGGCACACTGATTTGTATGCAAGTAATCACATTTTATTTGTATTCTTCAGTGTTCAATATAACAGTGTTGTATACATCCAGGCTATATGATAAGTATAAGACCATAATAATTATTTGTACGGTCCCCTTATAAAGACCTTCCTCAGCGGGATCTGTAATGGCGCACTGTGATGGGGCCCTGGATGCAGCCGAACATTAGTTCTGAGACTGTTATGGAGGATCTGTGGCTGACGCTATTATGGGGGGATCTGTGGAGGACACACTGTTATGGGGGATCTGTGGCTGACACTGTTATGGAGGGGATCTGTGGCTGACACTGTTATGGGGGATCTGTGGCTGACACTGTTATGGGGGATCTGTGGCTGACACTGTTATGGGGGATCTGTGGCTGACACTGTTATGTGGGATCTGTGGCTGACACTGTTATGGAGGATCTGTGGCTGACACTGTTATGGGGGATCTGTGGCTGACACTGTTATGGAGGGGATCTGTAGAGGACACACTGTTTTGGGGGATCTGTGGAGGACACACTGTTATGGGGGATCTATGGAGGACACACTGTTATGGGGGATCTGTGGAGGACACACTGTTTTGGGGGATCTGTGGAGGACACACTGTTATGGGGATCTGTGGAGGACACACTGTTATGGGGGATCTGTGGAGGACACACTGTTATGGGGATCTGTGGAGGACACACTGTTATAGGGGATCTGTGGAGGATACACTGTTATGGGAGATCTGTGGAGGACACACTGTTATGGGGGATCTGTGGCTGACACTGTTATGGAGGGGATCTGTGGCTGACACTGTTATGGGGGATCTGTGGCTGACACTGTTATGGAGGATCTGTGGCTGACACTGTTATGGAGGGGCTCTGTGGCTTACACTTATGGAGGGGCTCTGTGGCTGACACTTATGGAGGGGCTCTGTGGCTGACACTTATGGAGGGGATCTGTGGCTGACACTTATGGAGGGGATCTGTGGCTGACACTGTTATGGGGGATCTGTGGCTGACACTGTTATGGGGGATCTGTGGCTGACACTGTTATGGGGGATCTGTGGCTGACACTGTTATGGGGGATCTGTGGCTGACACTGTTATGGAGGGGATCTGTAGAGGACACACTTTTATGGGGGTTTGTGGCTGACACTGGTATGGGAGTCTGTGGCTGACACTGTTATGGGTGGGTCTGTGGATGACACTGTTATGGAGGAGGTCTGTGGCTGACACTTATGGGGGTCTGTGGCTGACACTGTTATGGGGGATATGTGGATGACACTGTTATGGGGGATCTGTGGCTGACACTGTTATGGGGGGATCTGTGGCTGACACTGTTATGGGGGGATCTGTGGATGACACTGTTATGGGGGATCTGTGGCTGACACTGTTATGGGGGGGATCTGTGGATGACACTGTTATGGAGGGGATCTGTGGATGACACACTGTTATGGGGGATATGTGGATGACACTGTTATGGGGGGATCTGTGGATGACACTGTTATAGAGGGGATCTGTGGATGACACTGTTATGGGGGGATCTGTGGATGAAACTGTTATGGAGGGGATCTGTGGATGACACACTGTTATGGGGGATATGTGGATGACACTGTTATGGGGGATCTGTGGCTGACACTGTTATGGGGGGATCTGTGGCTGACACTGTTATGGAAGTATCTGTACATGACACATAGCATCGTATGCTATGTTTCATCCACAGATTCCCCCATAACAGTGTTGCTGTTTATTGTGAATGTAATGGCAGCGGGGCCCGGTGCACTCACTGTATTGCACTAGGCCCCACTCAGAGTAGAAATACTATGAATAACTGTACTAATATTAACGATCTTCACTTCTTCACTTACTGCATAGTAAAGCAGGAGGCTGGGCGGGCACTGGCAGAGTAACTCACTACGTGACGCCGCTGCTCTGCCCACTTCATGAATGAAGCAGGTGGCGCAGGCGCATGACGTAGTCAGTTATGCTGCCAGTGCCCGCCCGGCCTCCTGCCTCAATATGTAGTAAGTGAAGAGGTGAAGATCGTTAATATTAGTGCAGTTATTCATAGTATTTCTACTCTGAGCGGGGCCCGGTGCAATACAGTGAGTGCACCGGGCCCCGCTGCCATTACAATAGGATGCTGCACATCAGCGGCGTACACACAATCCATGGGGCTCCATTGCAAAACTGATCCATGGGGCCCCCTTCCCGTTGCCGCCCCCACCAACCCGCAGCCACCCCCTCCCAATGAAGGGCCTGCAGGCAGCCGCTGAATGAAGGGGCTGCACACAGGAAGGGTGAATGAAGGGGCTGCAGGTAGCCTCTGCACACAGGGGGGTTGAATGAAGGGGCTGGAGTTGAAAACAGGGGGGTGAATGAAGGGGCTGAACACGGGGGGGTGGGTGAATAAAGGGGCTGCACACGGAGGGGGGGGTGAATAAAGGGGCTGCACACAGGGGGGTGAATAAATGGGCTGCACACAGGGGGGTGGGGGTGAATGAAGGGGCTGCAGGCAGCAACTGCACACAGGGTGGGTGAATAAAGGGGCTGGAGTTGGACACGCGGTTTAATGAAGGGGCTGCACACTGGGGGTGAATAAAGGGGCTGCACACATGGGGAGTGAATAAAGGGGCTGGAGTCGGACACGGGGGTGAATGAAGGGGCTGCACACAGGGGGGGTGAATGAAGGGGCTGCACATAGCAGGGGTGAATGAAGGGGCTGCACACAGGGGGTGAATGAAGGGGCTGCACATAGTGGGGTGAATGAAGGGGCTGCACACAGGGGGTAAATAAAGGGCTACACACAGGGGGTGAATAAAGGGGCTGCACACATGGGGAGTGAATAAAGGGGCTGGAGTCGGACACGGGGGTGAATGAAGGGGCTGCACACAGGGGGTGAATGAAGGGGCTGCACATAGCAGGGGTGAATGAAGGGGCTGCACACAGGGGGGTGAATAAAGGGGCTGCACACGGGCGGGTGAATAAAGGGGCTGCACACAGGAAGGGTGAATGAAGGGGCTGCAGGTAGCCGCTGCACACAGGGGGGTGAATGAAGGGGCTGCACACGGGGGTGAATAAAGGGGCTGCACACGGGGGTGAATAAAGGGGCTGCACACAGGGGGGTGAATAAAGGGGCTGCACACGGGGGTGAATAAAGGGGCTGCACACGGGGGTGTGAATAAAGGGGCTGCACGCAAGGGGGATGAATAAAGGGGCTGCACACGGGGGAATGAATAAAGGGGCTGCACACAGGGGGTGGGGGTGAATGAAGGGGCTGCACACAGGGGGTTAATAAAGGGGCTGCACACAGGAAAGGTGAATGAAGGGGCTGCAGGTAACCGCTGCACACAAGGGGGTTGAATGAAGGGGCTGGAGTTGAAAACAGGGGGGGGGTGAATAAAGGGGCTGCACACAAGGGGGGTGAATAAAGGGGCTGCACACAGGGGGTGAATAAAGGGGCTGCACACGGGGGTGAATAAAGGGGCTGCATACAGGGGGGTAGGGGTGAATGAAGGGGCTGCACACAGGGGGGGTGAATAAAGAGGCTGCACACGGGGGATGAATAATGAGGCTGCACACAAGGGGTGGGGGTGAATGATGGGGCTGCAGGCAACCGCTACAAGCAGGGGGGGTGAATGAAGGGGATGCAGGCAGCCACTGCACACAGGGTGGGTGAATGAAGGGGCTGCATAAAGGTTGAATGAAGGGGCTGCACACGGGGGGTGAATAAAGGGGCTGCATACATGGGGGTGAATAAAGTGGCTGCAGTCGGACATGGGGGTGAATGAATGGGCTGCACACGGGGGAATGAAGGGCTGCACACAGGGGGTGAATGAAGGGGCTGCACATGGGGGTGAGTTAAGGGCTGCACACAGGGGGGTGAATGAAGGGGCTGCACACAGGGGGGATGAATAAAGGGGCTACACACAAGGGGGTGAATAAAGGGGCTGCACACAGGGGTGAATGAAGGGGCTGCATACAGGGGGGTGAATGAAGGGGCTGCACACGGGGGGGGTGAATGAAGGAGCTGCACACGGGGGGTGAATGAAGGGGCTGCACACAGGGGGGGGTGAATGAAGGGGCTGCACGCGGGGGGGGGATAAAGGGGCTGCACACGGGGGGTGAAGGAAAGGGCTGCTGCACATGGAGGGGGGGAATGAAAGGGCTGCTGCACGGAGGGGGGTGAATGAAAGGGCTGCTGCACGGAGATGGGTGAATGAAAAGGCTGCTGCACGGAGATGGGTGAATGAAAGGGCTGCTGCATGGAGGGGATTGAATGAAAGGGCTGCTGCATAGAGAGCAGAGGGGGTATGGAGAAGGCAGGCACGCTACTTTGATCCCTCCCCCCCTTTGGCTTACCTTGTTGCTGGGCCAGAAGAGAGGGAGCAGAGAGGGGACAGGAGGGAGACAATTCTGGGCCCTCGTTTCCTCCTGCTGTCAGCGAAAGGTTTTGTGGCCGTGCTAACTTCATGCTGGGCCCTCCCTCCCTCTGGCAACACATGGGCCATGGCATTAGGGAGGGGGGGGGGAGGCCTCACTGGCCACCAATGATTTTAATGGGGGGGGGGGGGGGGATAGAGGAGAATGAGTGATGTATCTGGTCACATGACCCTCCATCAGCGGCCATCTTGTGGACAGGATCTGCCTAACAAGGGGACATGGCTTATGAAATATAGCAACAACATCATCAAAGGCTAAATTAGTAAGTGCCATAAATATATATTGGTCACACGTAGCCAGAAGGCGGCCAACCACTTTAACACGTAATCATATCAGCTGCTGCCAACAGCCTTGGAGGGCCTTACAAGAGTCCAGACACACCGGTTGGACCACACTGCTACACATTGGGGGAGATTTATCAAAACTGGTGTAAATGAAAACTGGCTTAGTTGCCCAGAGCAACTAATCAGATTCCACCTTTCATTTTTCAGAGCTTTTTTCATTGGAAAATGAAGGGTGGAATCTGATTGGTTGCCATGCGCAGCTAAGCCAGTTGTTTCTTTTTTGTATTTCACTACGTTATCTGTATTAACTTTTTTCTCATGGTAATTTTTACTTTTTAGGTATACTGGGACCTCCATCCCTCAATGTAATATCATAACAGAATGACCTAGACTAGAGTCTTACTTTACAGCATCTTATAAAAGAGGTCAAGGGGACTTCATCCCCTCTGCTAGCCTGGAAAAAGCAATCCCTTTCCCTTACGACATTCAAAGGAATTAGTGTTATGTGCTGCATGACTATGATCTAAAACTAAACAGAAGAGCGATTTTCTAATTGCCATGAAGTCATACAATATAGACAAAGTTTGAGTGCGGGGCTAAGCAGTCATGGCTACACTTTACACCGTATCTGGAGAACTTCTGATTGCTATAATTACAGCCCTAAAGGCTGGATTAAAGGGAATGTGTCACCAGAAAATGACCTATTTCTTAAATCACGTTTTTATGTTGAAAGTATATTTTTTTTTAAATTATTTTTTTAATAAAAAAATAAAAATATTCCAGGTCATTATCTATATTTAAAAAAACCCATATATAATCCTGTAATGGCCATTAAGCCTAAGAGGTTATTATTTCCCGTTCTGTACAGGTAACATCTCAGTAGCTGTCTCATATCATACACTAGAGGACCTTACATGACCACTTAGTCACATATTTGCTGTATGGGCACCATGTCATACCAAGTTTACACCAACTTACCAGTTGGGAAGTTGCCTTTCCATCTAAACACTCATTACTAGTGACTCTTTATAACCTGGGCCTACTAAATTAAATAAGAAACTGTAGAAAAAAAGCCGATGCCACAACATAGCACCTTCAGGCAGCAAGGCCCAACAGCACCACTGTGGTCAAGCTAAACCTCATTGGTATTGGGCCACATCAACCCACAGGCACCGCACTACAAAAGTAACAGCCACCATGCAGCACTGAACCATGTGAACAGATCACAAAAGTTCCCCTTTCCATATGGTCTCAGATACCAGACTGAGACCAAGTGTCAAGACAAGGGTGGAAAGGAGCAGAAGATGGGAATGGTAGTGGCACTGGCTCCAATAAATCCTCACAGTGGCAATCCTTACGCCAATGATCTTTAGGGCTAGGTCAGTGATAGGAGGGTACACCCTGTCTTCCCTCGGGGCACACCCTGATGTTGAGGCTCCTACTTAATGGTAGTTGAGGTGCCCTTGATGTTGTGAGTTTGGTGCTGGTTCAAGACAGGAGATATAGGGGCAGTGGTTGGTGTATGATGCTGGAGTCAGTACCCAGGCTACTTGTAGAAAATAAATGCCTCGTTTTACTAAAACACAGAATGGGAGTTGTAGTATATCCAACAGTAACAACACACAGTTTTAAACAATTCTCAGTGCAAATCTTACTAGATAGCAATGTATGGACATAGGCCAGGATAGGGATTGTAGTACTTCTTTCTTCTATCTAAAAGTCTCTCTCTCTGCAGAATTATATTTTTGCAATGGTGGCTGTAAATCCCAGATGAATGGTTCAGGTTTGATTGTCTCTGAAACTTTGGCCTAGTTTCACATGTGGCCACTCTTATTTCCTCCACTAGCACATTGCAGACTGAGCTAGGGCGGATATAAGTCCCTCCTGCTTCCTACAGGGGAAGAGTCAGGATTATGAACCCCAACTAATCCATACAGAGATATTTTGGTACATTACAATACATTAACATATGAAATAACATTACATAACAAGAACAGTGTACTGGTGTATTACGCAAGTAGATATCAACTCTTAAAATCCATTTATACAGGCAGTTGATTTGGGTAATTATCAGGAAGGAGCATTCCTAGTAATGCTCATTCCTGATAATTGCCCTGTGCAAACGTGCCGCTGAATTCCAGAGAAAAGAATATTTGCTTGGTGCTGCAGTCACCTAAATAATCATTTTTGGGCACCAAATCATGCTGTCTATACAGCAATCTGCAACCCAGAAGCAATGGTTCTCTGTGGGGACGAGTCATTGATTGCTAGTCCCCATACAGAAGAGATTATTGCTGTATGTAAATGAAGCTCCCATCTCTTCTGATGAGCAGGCAAATATTGGGGAATGAACGGCTTATTCCCGATAATTGCATTGGAAGTGGAGCAGCCAGTAGACTAGACAAAATACATAGCCACCCTCAACTGGGGCTGATAACCACAAACAAGTTTTGAGGCAGGGTAGGACCTTCCACCATAGGCTGCTGATTATTGTGACTTGCAGCAAAGAGAAATGGAATCTCTGTGCTTATAAACTATAACACCACATCCTACAAGTACATTTTCACTGTACGTTAAGCTGTTAACCCTACTTTAAGTGTTTCATTCCACCATCCAACACCTGTCTGAGACACCCTGTTAGGAGTCATCAGGAGGCTGCACTACACCATAAAAACACACAGGGAGCAAACCAGTGTCTAGATCCTCCATCTTAATTTTTCATTTGGCATAACCCTGAGTAGAAGCTGATTATATCTGGTCACCATGAGAGGGGTCTAACATGACAGCAGCATCCTTCCTCCTGGTCCTGCTTACCACACAAATACACAGAAGACACCTGAATTGAGGATCATGTCGACCCAACATGTTCATAAATAAAATAGGTATTTCAGGATTTTCATATTGATGGCCTGTCCTCAGGAGAGGTCATCAAAATAAGATCATCGCGGGGTCCATCTACTTGCACCACCACCGAACACCTATTCAAGGCCGAGCACTGAGGCTTTTTCCTAGGCCACGTGACGTCACGTTCATCGTTACATAGCCTAGGCATAGCTTGTCCCATTCAAGTGATACCAAGCACAGCCGCTATCCTTGGTAAGCTGAGCGGAGGCAGTGATGCTCACCAGAGCTCTGGTGAAAGCAGTGCCTCGTAAAACAGCTGATCAGCGGTGGTATCGGGAGTTGGCCCCCCACCAATCTCAATCAATATGAAAATCCCCGAAAATCCCTTTAAATACAAAGCTTGTTATATTGCAAATATGACATACTCAAGTGTTTATGGTACCACGTCTACCCATTTATTATGTGTTTCGCATCAGTTTTGGAATTGACTAAACTAAAAAGACTGAGGGAAAATAAAGATAAATAATTGAAAAACATCTGAAAAGCTTGAACATGTGAGTTTTGATGCTTTCAAGATTGGATTCTTTCAATAAAATCTCATGACAGGCCCTTGACATCCGAGCGTCCGTACCCCAAGTGACAGAGGTATCTCTTTTTTTGCTACTAGACATAAATATTGACAAATTGTTTTACACTCTGATTAGATTGGGATCTGCAATGGATTGAAATAGTTTAGTATGAGAGGAAGGCGTAGCAGGAAATTGAGGTCACCAGGTCGTATTTCCTTTAAGAATTGTATTTTAAATGGAATGTGTGTGCTATTTAATTGAGTTTCTCATGAGTTTTTTTTGTCCAAATATTAGGAAGTGGTGGTATATCATAAGCATGTTTAGGCCATTATATCAAGGCCGCAATTTACTGATCCTGCAACTAATTTAACGGACTGTCTAGAAAACCACGCTCATGTGTATTGCTGCAGGAAATACAGTAGTGTACATTTTTTATTTGTGCACTAGATGTATGCCATAGGCACATATAAGCCATAGCAGCTACATACCGATAGCAGTTTTTGGCCCAGACTCTCTACATTTTTCCGCCTCATCCTTCTTCTCTGCATTTTAGTCACCGTCTCTACTGAATTAACCACTTTCCTCATATGTGACCTTAATTACCTTAGTGATGACACTTACACTTCATTATTTATGAACTTGTCTTACTAGCCTTATGCTTAGAACCCACAATGCACAGCTTCTAGTATGCTGGATGCTGGTTACTAGAGAATTATACCAGATTTTTACCTTTTTTTTAAAAATTATTTATATATATATTTAACCCCCCAAAAAAAATCATGTCCGATCTCATACCTTCTCTAAAAGAACAGAAATATATTTCCTAGTTTAACATTAAAGTTAGCAGATCTCTAAATATATTTGATTTGCATAAAGGACTTATTGTATAGGGCTTACACTTAGCCTGGCAAATAGCTTTTCTGCACAGATATGAGGTCAAGAAGACTTCAGAGATCAACCATAACTTATTTAGATTGTATGCACTTATGGACATGGACCTCTTTCCTTTCCGTCTCATTGCTTGTTTGATCACTTGTCACTTAACTTATTACTTGCCCAACTGTGAAGCGCTGTATAGCAATTATCAGCATTAAAGGGGTTATCCCATGATTAATATGAAAAAGTAAAACAAGACATCATAAAGTACATGACAAAGCTAGAACCAGCCCTGTACCTCACATGGATCCAGAGATCTCCCTATTCATTGCTCTGCTAGATTTATGTCAAGCTGGCAGCTCAGGGGTGTGTGTCCAGTCTACTGCAGCTGCTGTCAGTTGAAGAATGGAACTGAACATGTGTGTCCACCTCAGTGAGGTGGACAGCGAAATAAAAAAAAGAGCAAACAGCAGGTGGTGCTGTACAGATTTCATTGAAGAGCTCATTGGCTATATTAAATTTTTAGTTACATGCAATTACAAAAGTATTCAGATCCGAATGCTCCTTTAAAAGCTGTAGAATATTTTCCGTGAGGACACCTTGTTTGGTCTTGTTTTATAAAACCAGAAGAGAAGATTATTTATCGAGCTAGTGTCACAGACGTTCCTGCTACAGGTGGCAGGAGATCGGTGAGACTGGCAACACATGGTTTGATCTGACAGGTTTTTCTTGTGGATCAATAGGCGCCTGTGTTGTTTCTGGTAATGGCCACACCCCTTGCTTCAGGTGTTGCTAATGTGGTCATTTAACCTTCCTTATTTATTGTTGCTTCTCCCACAATGCTGTGTGGTTTATAGCTTCAGTTTCAGTTGTGGATAGCTGGTGTGTGGATCTCAGCAGAGTTCCTGGTGCTTCCATAGGCCTTTTGAAGTTAAGTCTTTCCTTTCTCTTTTTGTATTTTGTTTGGGTTCTGTGTGTTGCTTTTCCCTATTGTTTGTATTAGGCCTAAAGGAGACTCCTGTTTGTCCTTCCTTTTGGACCTACCTCTGGGGTCTGTTCATACTGGCAGTCAGTCAGGATTTTGGTTAGAGCTTTACTAGGAGGTGTCCATCTTCCTTCCCTAGTTCTCAGGCCTGATTCCCTGTTCTCCCCCTTACCTCTTTTGCTCGGTGTGGTGTTTCCCTCCCACACTGAAGCGTGACAGCTAGCTTCATGAAGACAGCCTTGAGATCAATTACGTGCCATGAGTCCGCTTCTCTATCCACCAGTAATCAACTGTTTTTTAGGAGACAATCTTTTTAAAGCTGGCCATTAGCTTTTGTCCAAATGATGGTTTGACCGACAGCTATTTATCCAGACTTCCCTATTCACATACCAGCTCGGTTTGGCTGAGCGTGTATGTATTGTCAGTAGGGTGAGAGAAGAAAGTCACTGCCAGACACTTTTGGTTGCGGTTCCTTTCCTTGGAGACCAAAAAGATCAAATGAAAAAATTCAGTTTTCCCCATCCCTGTCTCTCTCAATCATCTTTTGGGGAAGAGTTGGGAGCTCTAATGCACTAATGTGTCTGGTGGCCATAAGTTCGAGGCATTGTGATGAAATACAGTACTAAAGTATATGACAGGGAAGTTGCTGGATAATCGGATAAACTATGGGTTGAAGGATGGATAGGATTAGGGATTTGCTGAGCCAGACGCCACCTAGTTAGGATTAAAGCAATGAGCTAAAACTAACCATTGAAATAAGACAGCTATCTCCTCTGACTTCCTTATTAATGTACCCTTTATGTCACTATGGAGAGAAGGAAATGAACTACTACCAAGCATAACTGGCAGTAGTATCTTAGGGGAAACAACACAGCATGCTGATCGGGGCTTATTACCTGCATTTATATACAGCATCTTTTGTTAGAATGACCATGAGTGACTGGTAATACAGTCATTTACACAGGGAGATGTTGCCAACAAATGGAGATTTTTAAAGTCGCACAAAAGTTGTAACCCAAACGTTTTCTTGTTTATCAAGTTATTGGTGGCATGCTTACATGGGGTAAAAATCAAGTGAAAGAAACATTTGTTCCTGATAATCGGGCCATGCAAAAGGACCCAGTTAGATAAAAACCCAACTTTTTCATTCTAAGCAGGAGTGGACTGGCCGTAGACCCTACAGGAAAACATCCTGGTGGGCCAATGCCTAGGGGGCTGCCTGAGCACTCCTCATGGAAAGTAATGATCTGACGCTTCCCTCCTGACTCCTAAGTTCAACCATACTGTCATCCTAAGGCAGCTGGAGTAAAAGGACAGAATGTGGCAGCTGGCCACCACAGAGGGGCAGTTTTTGGTAAGGTATTTTGTGCTGCTGGGGCAGTAATTTGTGTACACTGTGGTATTTAGCTCTGCTGGAGTGGTATAATATGCCACAATATGGTATTGCTTGCTCTGCCTACTCATGTTGACCCTGCCTTCTGTCAATTTGGGACCTAGTACAAAATAAGTGACTTTTAGCTTCTTTTTTTTTTTCAGGGCCATTTTAATGGGGTTTTCTGGAAATTAAGAAAATTAAATGACTGAAAATACTTAAATATTACTTTAACACGTTCCTAAATACCTTTTATTAGTTAGAATGACTTGTTTTGTCTGGAGAACAATCATTAGGGGAAATAAAATGGACGCCATCCCATTAGTACATTCAAAACCTGTCACAAAGCAGGATAAGTTACTTTAGAACTACTCATGAACTTCATTTCTACAGAGATTCAGCTGAAGATCTTATCATCTATATTCAGGATCATAATCCCTGACAAGCAGAGCAGAGAGGAGGATGAGGCAGCTCTGTAGCTCAGGGTTGTGAAGTAACTTGTCCTCCTGCTGTGTGATTAGGACAGGTTTTGTAATAGGACGGCGGCCATTTTATTTTATCTGATGATTGTTCCCCAGACAAAATGAGCCATTATAACTAATGAAAGATACTTGGTTTAGAACAAATGCTGCTACAAAACACCATAAAAATCACATGTGGTATAGAAAAATGTGAACAGTTACTGAGTTATTTTTTTATGGTGGAAAAACTAGACCAAATTCATTGGTGTAGGGGACCTTATACAAATTAGTAGCAGTAAAAAATGCGAGATACAACACTCTCTTGGCTATGATAATACTTAGAATATTCAAATATATGACCACATCACTGCCGGAAACATCTTGGAAGTTGCAAATAATACAGTATATTTTGAAGGGATAACCATTTATCATCAGCATGCAATACAGACTCTACATATCATTCTATAGGGAGGTGGACTCACAGGTCCCCTATCTTGTGTATTTCAGGCAGAGCTTTATCCACCCATAAGGTCCTATGCACATAAGCGCGTGCATTTTGGCCAGTGATACAGTGTGCAATATTGTTCTTAGTTGTGAGTGAGGTTCCATTTCATGGATAAGCTTTTGTTCTGGAAACATTGAATTCACTGATGCATGATATGTGATTAAATGTACTGAGGTTTTCTTTATGTGGACTCCAGATGTGTTCACCACATAGTGGTATGCATAGCCCAATGCAACTAGCGGCACCAGATTCAGGATCCATAAGATTCCAAAACATGTGTGCATGAGAGGACAAACCTTCTGGGCCAAAACGGAGTACAGTGAAGGTCTATGAGTGAGAAGATCCTGTTGGACACTAGACTGCATTTCTTATTTTCTAATGGGACAAAGTCAGAAGAAACCTGATCTTTCCACGGGCTGAGAAAAGCAGCTGAACAATCAATGATGCGCTGATAAGATAAATGGAATTATGTATATAATATTAGTAATATATATAATATACTGTATATATGTATAACTGAGCACTTTAGGAACTCAGAGGGAGATTTATCAAGTCCAGTGCCTTCTGGGTCGGTCTTGATATCCTTTGCCATGCCAGAGGACGATCCTAAAGGCCCTGTCATAACTTAGGCGCATCCTCCAGCAGTCTATGCAGCAGTTCTAAATGTGAGATAGCTCGGAAGCGGTCTTACATTTAGAACTGGCGCTGGATGAAGAGGCCGGCTCCTCTTCAAAACTTCGGCAGATCCTACGCCAGCTTAGGGCTTTATTAAGACCGGTGTCTTAATAAAAGTGCTCTTATGTTACTTGTATTTCTATTACTCATGTATTAACATAGGACAGCTTATTCTAAAACGCAACTAGAATTCTTTAAGATTACTTCTATTATTTCCTTAAATGTATCTAAGAACTTAAAAAAAACTGTAAAAAAAAGTTTAATGAAATAGATGTTCAAATATTTGCTTTTCTCTTTTTCTTGTTTTACTCATTTCTTTTGTTTTTACTAGAGCATTGAATTCTCATAGTGACAAATCACGAGTCTGTGTAATTTCCCCGTGAACATCAATGACAATTATAACTATTTGGAGCCATTTGTCATTGTGGCTTTGTCTCAATGACAAAGCTAACTATGTAAGCATAGCAAAGCATAAATAAAATATACCTTAAAAGCATTGCTGGGATTTTGAATTGCTTCTGTGCTATTTTATATTATTGCTACATACTGGACTAACTAGTTGTGCTACCTTACATGACAATCCCATGAGATACCATCTGTGAAATATAAAAACAGGTGATTAGTTTCATATTTCTGCGCTTGTGTTACCCTGCTGTTAAGATGGAGAAAGCATGTCATTAGAAAATGAAAATCAAACTCGCAATATATAGAAGACGTTATTACTGACATTTCATGATCTGTTTGTAAAGATGAGTGAAAGTAATAAATTACTCACAGAACAACGGTGGGAGGAAGCAAAGCTTTAAAGGACCACTACATCTAATTTAGGAGAGCTTAGCGGGTATACATTTACACATCATACACAGCTTCAGTTTAGAACTGCCTAAAATAACACAAAAATAAAGTAATTGCAGAATATAATGTTATCATAAGAACAAACGAAAATTAACTAGCAGGGCTGCAGGGAATTCAGAAATCCCTTTGCTTTGTCGTGTAGCACCTTTGGTCATATATAGGATGCAATGCACTGCAGACACAGGATGTTGTAATGTGGTCACTTTATGTTAAAGGGGTTCTGCCATCAGAAACATGGCAATACAACTCACTTAAAGGGGTTGTCGAGGTTCAGAGCTGAACCTGGACATATTTTCACGGTTTACAGGCTAGGGCTTTGCTAAAACCCGTCCATCAGTGCCGGTGACGTCACTGGGCTCACTGCTGGGTGGAAGCCTCTGCTTGGCAGTCCCTATGGAAAGCCCGGATCTCCAATAGCTATTGGATACGAAAAACGAACCTCGTTGTGATTGGGTAATCCGACGAGCTAATCGACGTAAGGCGCAAATCACAACCGGATTTGGAACATACAGTTTTATTGAGAGACGACGCGTTTCGGGGTACACATGACCCCTTTATCAAGTCTGGTTTGCTGCAGCTGTGGTGCAGCTGGCTGGCTGTAGCTGCTCTGTCACTGTTGCTGGCCGTGTGTTGCGGTACTCAGTCTGGGATGGATACAAACTGGCTGGGGCGCCATGGCAAGGCTCGGGTCCTGGAGGGGTTGGTGCGGCTGGAGCGCCAAAGCCCGGCTTCTGCACGTGGCCTGTGCAGTCAGGACGCGCAGGGAGCAGAAAAAGCCACGGTGCCCCAGCCAGTTTGTATCCATCTCTCTCTGCAAGTCAGCTCTCTCTGCAACTGCTGCGCCCTCTGCACTTTGACTTTAGGACAAGTCAGAGCCAGGTGTGATCACATGTATACTGCCTGGCCCTGTCAAAGTGCAGAGGGCTCAACAGTTGCAGAGAGAGCTAAGCCTCTAGGTGTAAAGACTGTGCCCCTGTTGCTCCTAGAGACTCATTTACATGTATCAAAACTTCATTTTTCTCAAAAATCAGGTGCATATGAACATCGCAGATGTCTTCAGCTGCCAAGGGCACATGTAACAGGTCAGCCAGTGTCATAGGGACAGATCTGCTGACAGATGCCCTTTAAGGAAGCACTAGATATTTGCTGCAGCATTGCAGCTTGATTTTCACGTCATCATTTCTGAACGGGTTTCTCACCAAAGATTTCTCACCAATTACGTAAGCTCAAGTCCCATTCATATATCGTATTCACTTTAATAGAGGATGATCAAACTTGGCCGCTTTACTGCCGGAAGCTGGGACTAGATATTTCTGTTCTTGAAATTGTGGGGGCAAGATAGGTTAGAACCCCAATAGGTCAGACCTGTATGGTCTACCTAGTCAAGACAGCTTGAAAGTCTTTTGCAGAAGTCCTGATACATGGAATGGCTGCTTTGCAGGACTGAAATCTAAGGGGACTTGTTCTTCAGAGTGTAGTGGACATTCTCAGCACACGTCTTGTGTTGTGTGGAGGTTTGTTGGGAGTATAAGTCATAGCTGACAGTTATTGAAAGCCGACCAACAATGTCATTTATTTTGGTCCACCTCTAGAATTCTTGCAAAAACATTGTCTTCATAAATCCAAGAAGACACTAACAACCTATTAAAAAAGATCAATTGTATTAGTGAAGTTATCTGAACCTCCTCATTTAGGTCATGTGCATTACAGGAATGAATGATTGAGGTTTGTAACATCAAACAGATTTTCCTTTTAATTTGTTGCCTTTGGTTACACATGGAAAGCGTTCTTGGTACCAGCCAGGGTTTTCAGTAGGAGTATACACAATCCAAACTCATTTCCATCTTATCTGTTCATCTTCTGAGGAATGTCCATTTGTTGGTTGAAATAATTAAACATTAAGTATGTAGGGTGCGGCTATTTAAAATGTGGATAATGAGGGAAAGAGTCACTGTGCTCAGGGGCAAAGCCGGAGGCATGTTTTTCTATTAATAACATTATTTATTCATTAAAGATTAACATGTTGCTGCCAGATGGATTGTTAACCGTCAGTTCCTCTATTTCATAGAAATACAGAAGAATATACCAGAAGTTTTTTTTCTGTTAACGCTTCATATAGCACAACGTTTGTTTTTCTTTATCACTTTTTATTTTTATTAATAAATAAGAAGATTACTTATCTGTCTCCCGGCACTGGCTCCCCGCTCCTTCTCCAACTATCCTGCGATGCTCCGCTGGGCTCCCAGTAACTCGATGCAGCAATGATCTGCTCCCCTTACGTCATGACTTCGGTACAAATTTCTGGAAAAATCCCATTCACCGGAAAGCGGAAGTTCTTAGCTCTTCATGGTAACAAATCTATTTTTCCTCAAATGGCGGTAAATAAAATACAAAAAACAA
The DNA here is from genome assembly GCA_033119425.1 of Bufotes viridis. Lineage (NCBI taxonomy): Eukaryota > Metazoa > Chordata > Amphibia > Anura > Bufonidae > Bufotes > Bufotes viridis. Next base: position 44,128,502 of record CM065596.1, on the reverse strand, counting down.
ACAAACATGCTTACCTCATCCTGTTACGTGCAAAGAGGCTGTCATGGCCATCTTGATTGCAGAAACCGTGCAAAATCTCGTGCGGGTGACATATAGCTATACCCCTCCTATGTCTTTGACGTCACAGCGCTGAGATTTTGCACGGTTTCAGCAATCAAGATGGCCATGACGGCCTCGGCGCACGCAGATGGGTGGGGTGAGTATTTATTCATTTTTTTTTTTACCCTGATAAACCCCTGAAAGTTTGTAGCCAGAGATGCAGAGATCAGTGATGAACGCAGCATCTCAGGGGTTCAATGATGGGGGGGGGGGGCGCGGTGCAATTGCCGTCATTGAGTGTGCTACATACTATAGAATGCGCATTGTGACGAATCGAAGCAGCAAAATCTTCTAGTGAAGAGATGGTCACATGACACAAGGGGATCTGTTGGATTTAGATTGGGTTACCCAACTCTCCAAGTCTCAGATAATACAGGTGAATGTCATTTTTAGGGCCGTGCCCATATTGCGGCCTGCAAACAGTGGGTCCACTATATGCGGGCACTGGCCTTGTGCACCCCGCATCACAGATGTGAACCTATTCACTTGAATCGAATAAAGGCACGGAACCCCACAGAAGTACTACTGAGTACTTACGTGGGGTTTCTCTCTGTGCCTCCGCTGCGCCAAAAAAATAGAATATGTTCTATTTTTTTGCAGTGCAGACGGATCATGGACCCATTCAAGTTAAATCGGTCTGGATCTGTCTGCGGATGTTGCCCGTGCATTGGGGACCGCAAATTGCAGTCCCCGATGCACAGAACGTCTAATGGTCGTGCGCATGAGCCCTTAGTCTGTATCTTCGGGCATTAAAGATTTTCTAGTCCCCAGATTAATGACACAGGCTCTATAGAGCTTTAAGCAACACGATACATACATAGTGTGGATGTTCATTGGAATTGGCACCGAAAATAAACAAGCCCCAGACACAAAATTCTAGAACAGAGCCCTCTACATATGTTTTATTCATTTTGGCTGTTTCTTTATGCCCCTCCATATACTGTATGTTGTAACATTATTAACCACGTCTTGTCTTTCCTACTCAAGTTTGGCCTGAAGCCACAATTACACACATGACAGTGCTCTCAAGCCAAGTTCACATGCTGGATGCAGATCATACTTTAAGGGTGCTAGTCTATGACTTCACTTGCATGCCAATAGTTTTCACACATCAACACTCCAAATTTGCCAGTGGTTGACTAACATGGCAGTGAATGGCTGCGTGACATCCATGTGCATACCACTCAGGAGAAACGTAATCTACATAGCAATGATATTGACAACTGACAAAATATAGGAGTGTGCGAGCCTAAAATGATCCCATTGTCTAATTCTTCCTAAGATTATTAAATTAATGTTAGAAAATGCATGAAAAAAGATGAATGCTGTTAGCTTAGGCTACTTTCACACTTGCGTTGTTAATTCCGGTATTGAGATCCGGCAGAGGATCTCAATACCGGAATTAAATGGATCTGTTTTGATTTTGCACATCAGGATGCATCTGTTTCTTTAGGATGCAGTAAAGATGGTAAAAAACAGATCCATCACTAAATACATTGAAAGTCAATAGGTGGTGTATCCGTTTTTTTAGGCTCCTAAAAACATGGATCCGTCACTATTGACTTACATTGTTTTCAGTGCCAGATCAGTTTTTTTTTTGCTGTTTTTATGACCGGACACAAAACAGCAGCTTGCAGCTGTTTTGTGTCTGGTCACAAAACTGAAAGCTGCCAGAACGGAAGTAGTGATGAGCGGCAGGATCAATATTCCAATTTGCGATATTTTGCGAATATGTAGTAAAATATTCGTTATATATTCGCGAATATTCGTATTCGAGATTATTCTCTTGATTGCGAGAAATAGGCAATGTAATATGCACGTTAATCGAGTAAAGGCGGGTTATAGGCAACTTTCCTATTGGGTTGGCTTGCTAGAATTCGCGAATATGTAGAATATAGTGTGATATATATTCTTAAAAACAAATATTCGTTTACTAATGGGTTCAGATGAAAAAAAAGACGAATATTAATTTTTACGAATATATATCACACTATATTCTACATATTCGCGAATTCTAGCAAGCCAACCCTATAGGACGGTTGCCTATAACCCTCCCTTACTCGATTAAGGCGCATATTACATTGCCCATTTTTCGCATAAGATGAAATAAATTAAAAAATGAAGAATATTCTAATTCACTACAGACCAGCCTTCTCACATTGGCCCACAAGCAAGAAGCAGGCAGGTAATGGGTTTAGATTAAAAAAAAAAATAGACGAATATTCGTTTTTACGAATATATATGACTATATTCTCAATATTTGTGAATTCTCGAAGTGCCGATATTCGCGATAAAAATTCGCAATGTGAATATTCGCTCTCAAAACTAAATGGAAGACATCCTGAACGGATCTCATTCCATTCAGAATGCATAAGGACCAAACGGAAATGTTTTTTATGGTATTGAGATCCTCTACCGGATCTCAATACCGGAAAGCGACAACACAAGTGTGAAAGTAGCCCTTGAGAATGTGATTCTCCACTGCGAAAGAACCTGCTGTGATACCCCAAAGTTTGCGGTGCAAAATGATATCTACTATATATGCATATAAGATATGTCTGGACTGTAGAAGATTGGGCTCATTTAATTTTCTTATATACCAGTTTTATTTAATATCATGAATAGTGTAGAGGTGTATTGATTGGGCAAAGGCATAGGAGGGGTACTGTTATTTACTGAGCACCATAGAGGCATTTCCATCACTAGCTGACTCAGAGGAAAGATCTCCCATCCATATGGAGAGAGCTGTATTTCACCTTAACCACGATGTTGTCCATACATGTCACAAGTGGTCAAAACTGGTATTGTCCAACGTGGCCGTAGACGTAGGTGTTGCATGGTTGAAGGTTCATACAAAAGGGATTTGGAATGAGGCCTTGTGCATGAAGATTAACATTAAAATGATTTTTGAAACCTAAATATTGATCGACTATCCCTAGGATAAGCTATCAATATTTGATCGATGGATGACCACTTGGATCAACCCATCAGCATAATTTAGAAGCTTCATGCGCCCTTCATTGTTTAAATAAGTGAAACCTGTCTTCCATTTAAATAGCTGTGTCTGGTATTGAAGCTTGGTCTGATTTAGGGTATGTCCCAAAGGGTGTAACAAGTCACCATGGTTTTTAATCACTCTTTTAATTTTTTATTTGACCCATATAGTGTAGAGGTAGAGGCCTTCACACTTTGTATTTACGTCGGGAATCTCCCATTAATGGCCTACTCTTGACACTATTTGCATTTTTAATAAAACATAACATTTATTTTGGAAGTAATTAATAACATCATATGAGCCTTATCCTTGTTCTGATTAAAAGCAGAGGTGGATTCCTATTGAGACAATATACTGGCTAGCTGTTCACTTGCTATGTATATTCCTAGCTGAACACAGTCAGGTCGCGCGATCCTGCTGCTAAACTGCCCGGATCCCCTGAAGACGCCAAGTATTTGGCAAAACATGTCGGGGGGCAGTGCCGTATAGATTTTAATGGAAAGAGTTGGAATCCATGTGGCAAGACCAATGTGAATGCCAGTATAGCACAGCATAAGCTAGTTTAGCAGCAGGATCGCACAACCTGACTGTGTTCAGCTAGGAATATACATAGCAAGTGAACAGCTAGCCAGGATATTGTCACAGTAGGACTCCACCTCTGCTTTTAATCAGCACAAGGATAAGGCGCATATAATGTTATTAATTACTTCCAAAATAAAAGTTATGTTTTATTAAAAATGGAAATAGTGTCAAGAGAAGGCCATTAATTGGGAGATTCCCAAATTGTAAATACAAGTCACCATGGTGCCCCAATGACCACTTTCTGCAACATTTTCAGAAAAGCTTATACTTGGTCTCCCTAATGCACAAGGCTAAAACACACATTGATATCATAGTACAGAGAATAATGCACATAGTGATGTAACGGCACATGGATAATGCACATAGTGATGTAACGGTACATGGATAATGTACATGGTGATGTTATAATAGTGTAAATAGTAGTGCACAGTGAAGTCACAATATTGGCATAATGCACAGTGATGTCACAGTACAGGGATAGTCTACAACACAGAAATTGTGACACTAAATGTAAGCATAATGCACATATGATGTCACAGTACAGTAATAACGTAGTAATCTCACAGCTCAAAAAAAAAAAAATGTAATGGTGAACAGTAGGAACAAAAACAGTAGGGTCAAAATTTCCTTTGCCCCTTACTACTAACTGCTCCTCATGTCTGGTGGATATGGGCCTCCTTAGGGTATGACCACACAGCGCAGTCATGATCCAGTATGGGTCACGGCCAGCTGCAGTGAAGAACTGCATGGCGAATTAGACAGCAGCTACCTGCTATTTAACCAATGAAGACCACAGTGTATAGGTGGTCTGAATTCTTAATGTTTGTGTGGCACCTTCAATACCACACAGCCATTAAGAATTCAGTCCACCTATCCAGTGAGGTTTTCATTAGTTAAATATCAGGTAGCTGTGGCCTAATTGGCTGCGCCGTTCTTTACCCTTAGTTATTGGGCTCCATAGCAGCTGCTCTGCCTGCTACCCTGGTAGTTAGTATGGCTACACAGTTAGGTTTAGTGGTGCAGTTTTGGAAGCCAAAATCAGGAGTGGACCTCAAAAGGAGAAAAAGTATAAAGGACGGGTACTACTTATCTTTTTTTTTTTATTAATTTCTGATTTTGGCTTCCAAAACTGCCTCAGGAAATCTGAGCATGTGGACATACCCTTACCTGAATTTTACTGAGCTGCAGTACCAGTTACAACTACTCCTTCATTGTGCTGATACTTGGGGAATAAAAGCCATAAACCAACATAACTAAGGCCTTATTCACACGTCCGTAGTGTTTATGGATCCGTAAATTGCGGATCCATAAACACACCCGGCCGGCAGCCCCATAGAAATGTCTATTCTTGTCCACAATTGCGGGCAAGAATAGGACATGCTCTACTTTTTTGTGGAGCTGCGGCCGTAAGATCGGCGGCGTGTTCCGCAAAAACTGATGCGGAGAGCACAGTATGTGCTCTCCGCATCGTTCTGTGCCCCATTCACAGTCAATGGGTCCGCATGTATTCCGCAGAATTGCGGAATACATGCGGACGACATTGCGGACGTGTGAATAGGGCTTAACAAGTCATTTCTTGCAGAAGTTGGAAGGGAGTGCACTATATCTGATGTGGAGCCCCGGTAACCTTCGCTGAGGTTCAAGTCCCGACACAGATAGTTATTCATCTATCTATTTTTCTGCATGTCGGACTGTATGGTTCCACACAGGCTTGGCACTTCTCCAGTCTGAAATTAAATTATCAACATGGATCTTGGATACTCTAAGAAAGCAATGAGGTACAGTAATAGCTGAGTGTGCCCGGCCGGCAGCACATTTCGAAAGCCAGCACTCTGACTTGGATGCTCAATGACATCAACAATGTTACTGGAGGCGATTTGGACCAATTGTCCTATGCGTTTCTGTAAAAGCAGCTTTTCAAAAATGCGTACAACAACTGGTCCAAATCGCCTCCTGTACCTTGCTCAAGTTGTCCCCTTTGGAAAATATCATATTATTTGAAAGGCCTCTTGACTGATTACAGGGTATCGCACTGTTAGGAGTCCAACAAAAAGTTGGAATTTATGGAAGAACCCACAAGTGTTCAGTTTCCCTGCAGTATCACCACAAGTGAAGCGAAGCATTACACAGTTCTGAATGTATTCAGTAGTCTCAGTGCATAGACATACTGGATCCTCCATAGTAAGTCATGCACTTCGTAACCGCTCTCCGCTTTGGTTAACAGTTGAGATTCCTGAGTAGTGGACCAGCTTCTATTAACATAACATAATTTCCTAAGTGTGTATTTGAAAATATATTTTTATAAAGCCAGACAACTCCTGCAAGTGTATAGACTTTTAATTGGGTGTTATCTAAAGAAGTTGGGTGTCATTTGTGGGGACGTGAGTTAAACCACGAACGTATTCATGAAGTATTACAGACAACTTATAAGCAATGAAGGCTCTGCCAAGAATTACCAAGAATCCCTTCGGGCTAATTATTTTGTATCCCCCCTTCATTTGTTTTCATTAAAGAAAAACTAATAAGATAGACAGAGTTGAACTTGTTGAATGACCGGACAAAGCAGTGTTAAAATCTCAACAGCTCTAATTACCAGCTGAGCAGTGTAAAAACTATGAATAAATGTCAAGCTAGGAGATAAGCTCTTATCTTAATCTAATGACTCTGCAGACTTAATTTGTCAGGCCAGCCTAGCTGATGAAAAACAGGTTTGTATTCTCCGGCTTTCGCAGCAACAAGCCTTTAGATCCTTGAAATAGAATTGTAATATCATCAGTGTCATCCTGCAAAAATCTTGCAAGTACGCCAATGAAAATTCTTACTGCCCTGAGAGAATAAAGTAGTTTCTCCCTCTTGCTCCAATCATCTTGACAAAATAGATATTATATTTTCAGATGTGAATCTATAGGTGATACTTTTCTGGGCTTCCTTGCCTTTGTAAGATTCTTTGGTTACAACCAAACAAACATATTGCTATATAATGATACATTTTTTGTGCATTTGCAACTGTAGAGAACAATCATGAATAAAAATGTTAGGTTTAAAGGGGTATTCCCTCAATATAATTTTCTAAGATGCCAAAATGCCAATCAGACCTGATCACTTAATAGCAGTCTTGAAATTAAACACTGTCACTGTTGGAACAGGTAGATGTGGGTTCTCTATTTCTGTACACTTTGTGAGACCTTCATAGCTACTGTACCTTTAAATCAGTTTGGGTTATGGATGGCTATTGAATTCACTGGATGGTGGATGGTGAACAAGCCAGTGCAAGAAACAGAATTGAGCACAAGTATCTATGGAAGCTTTATACTTGTATTTTTAGGGATCGATTCCCAGTTTTGGCAAACTGCACACCAGCGCCATTAATAGAAATAAGGCCCCTCCATGAGGCCCTCATGTAGAGCCCCAGTAGTTATAATGCCTCCTATAGTGCTCTAAGTAGTTAAAATGCCCCCTCTAGTACCCCCAGAAGATATAATGTCGCCCAAAGTGCCACAATAATTATAATGGCCCCCTGTAGTGCCCCAGTAGATATAATGCCCCCTGTAGTACCCCTATAGTTATAATGCCTCCTATAGTGCCCCCAGTAGCTATAATACCTCCTGTAGTGCCCTTAGTATATGTCCAAGTAGTTATAATGGCCTTCTGTAGTGCTCCCAGTAGGTATAATTCCCTTTGTAATTAGAATCCCCCCTATAGCACCCCAGTAGTCATAATGGCCCATGCAGTTTCCCCTAGTAGGTCTAATGCCCCCTGTGGTGCCTCAGTAGGTGCAATACATCATTCACAGCTCCACAGTAGGTATTATGCCTTCCTATAGTGCCCTCAGTATTATAGAACACCCCTATAGTGCCTCCTGTAGTTACAAGGCCTCCCCTACATACTGTCCCAGTACTATCTTACTCCAAAGTGAGGAAAAAGGTTCAGTTTCAGAAAGCCAAATCCAGATGCCTTTTCATTTTCTGAATAAAATTAGTGATACAGTAGTGGTTCATCCATAACCTATGCATTTTGGACTCCTTCCTGAGTCCTTGTTCCTGTAAACAAGGACTATGGAAGGAGTCCAAAATGTCTAGGTTATGGGTGAACTACTCCTGTACCGCTAATTTCATTTGGAAAATGGAATAAAGGACATGTGATTTAACAAGGTTCTGGATTTGGCTTTCTGAAACTGGATTTCTGACCATTGGTCTGCAGTTGCCGGAACCCTCTGAGCCACAGGGAAACCACATTTCAAAAGGAGAGGGAGATGTGGTGAGTGTCCTCTTGCACTGTTGAGGAAAAAAATACCCACCTGAATCCCACAGCCATATGTAATGCAGGCCACAAGCCTTTTCCAACCTGTGGCCCGAGTTGTCAGCTTCTTGGTTCAGTTATTTCTGTTGAAAGCGTATAGGGGCGTATTACAGTAAAAAAGAAAAATATATATGCACTTCACTCTTTATTAGTTTTCTGTTGAAAGGGTATAGTGGCCTATTTCAGTCCAACAAGAAAAATATATTCTCAGTTCACTGCTGCAGTTATTTCTGTTGAAAGCATATAGGGGCATATTTCAGTACAACAAGAAAAATATATATGCACTGCACTGTTGCAGTTTTTCCTGGTGAAAGTGTATAGGGGCGTATTTCAGTACTACAAGAAAAATATATTCTCAGTTCACCTCTGCAGTTATTTCTGGTGAAAGCGTGTAGGGACGTATTTCAGTACTACAAGAAAAATATATTCTCAGTTTACATATGCAGTTATTTCTGGTGAAAGCGTGTAGGGACGTATTTCAGTACTACAAGAAAAATATATTCTCAGTTCACATATGCAGTTATTTCTGGTGAAAGTGTATAGGGGCGTATTACAGTCCAACAAGAAAAATATATTCTCTGGTCACTTCTGCAGTTATTTCTGTTGAAAGCGTATAGTGGCCTATTTCAGTCCAACAAGAAAAATATATTCTCAGGTCACTTCTGTAGTTATTTGTGGCGAAAGTGTATGGGGGCGTATTTCAGTACTACAAGAAAAATATATTCTCAGTTCACCATTTGCTATTGCACTTATATGTAGAAAAAACTTTATTGATGTATATCAATAGAAAAATAAATATACATTCGCCATTCGCTGCTGCACTTATATCTTGAAAAACCTTTAGTGACGTATATCAGTAGAAAAAGAAATATACCATTCGCTGCTGCAGTTATATCTTGAAAAGCCTTTATTGACATATATCTATTTATAGCTACTAGAGATGGGTCGTTGATCCAGGGAGTTATCTGATTGCCTGATTGGAGTCAGGAAGGAAATTTTTTCCCCTTAAGTGCGGAAAATTGGCTTCTGCCTCACAGGGGTTTTTTACCTTCCTCTGGATCAACTTGTAGGAAACAGGCCGAACTGGATGGACAAATGTCTTTTTTCGGTCTTATATACCATAGTACTGCATAACTATGTTACTATATCAGTAGAAAAATGAAAGAATATTCAGCGTTCACTGTTGCAGTTATATGTGGTACAGCCGTTAGTGGCGTATTTCTGTGGAAAAATCAAGATATATTCAGCCCTCAGCGCTGCAGTTATATATGGCGGTATGGACTGAATTACGTTGTGGTGAAATGTTGTATCTATGTTTCACACACTGCGTGCTTACATGACGACGACCATAAGAGGGGCGCACCAATACAGGTGAATATACTAGACACTAACCCTGCACAAAGAATGTGAACTAATTCAAAACAGCCCGCATCTATCTGTGGTATTGCTTACTGGACACTACGGGGACTTTTCTGGAACACAGAAACCGCACAAGTACCACGTCTCGCTCTTCCAGCGCGGATCTACTTCCTCCGCTACATCACGTTCACTTCAGAGCACTCCACCTCATGCGCCGTTGTTTTTTGAAACTGACAGCCTATAACCCTCTGTTGAAAAGCCTTTAGTGGCGTATATACTTGGAAAAAGAAAAATATACTTGCTGTTCACTGTTCTAGGTATATGTGAAAAAGCCTTTAGTGGCGTATATCAGTAGAAAAAGAAAAAGATATTCAGTGCTGCAGTTATATGCGGTAAAATCTTTTTTCAATTATTTCGTTGGGAAAAAAAATTGTATTCAGCTCTGCAGTTATATGTGGTCAAATCTTTTGTGACTTATTTAGGTGGAAAAAAATTGTATTCAGCGTTCAGCTCTGAAGTTATATGTGGTAAAATCTCCATGATGTCTCTATGCAAAATCTGCAGCATGGGGGCCCCTGTGTGGCTTCTACACACTTTCAAAATAATCCTTCAGCAGAGCGAATAGATGCCGGATGACCAAGACGCTCCATGACCTTCCCAGGAGTTTGTATTCGTCGATGCTGTTAAATGTGTTAAAATCTTTTGTGGAAAAAAAAATATTGTATTCAGCGTTAAGCGCTGCACTTATATGCAGTAAAATCTTTTGTGAATTATTTAGGTGGAAATACAAATTTCCACATTCTCCATTAACTTTCTTATCTCTTCATTATCGTCGGACACACTAACTTTACACCCCCCCCCCCTCCCAGCTATATCTATATAAGTGGTGCCAACTCTAACTAGGAGCGAATAAAGGTAAATGACACTGCCAGCCTGTTAAAGGAAATTACAGCATGATACCACAATACATTTGATTTGACATTTAGCAAGAGTTTAAAGTGCCCACATATAGAAAATAGTGGGACACTGCATAAAGATAAATCAGGTATGGATCAGCCAGGATTTCCACACACCAATGCCTGATGCATCAGACTAGATCATTCATGGTGCCACACCAACAATTTGACAAAAGAGACTGGTTTCTTCTGGCTACCTGCCTCAGCTATTATTCTGATGCTATTACTCACCTGATGCCACACATTTGATGCCCACCATCTTCAACGGGTACTGGTATTGCCACCCACCTCTACAGTATGTCACCTTGCCACTCTGTAGCCTCCTGATGCTGCCGCCACCTCCAGACTCTGTCATTGTGCCGTCCTGTGGCCTACTCATGCTGCCGTCACCTCCAGACTCTGTCATTGTGCTGCTCTGTGGTTTCCTCATGCTGCTGCCACCTCCAGACTCTGTCATTGTGCCGCTCTGTGGCCTAATCATGGTGCTGCTACCTCCAGAATCTGTTATTATGCCACTCTCTGGCCTAATCCTGCTGCTGCCACATTCAAGACTATGTCTTTGTGCCACTCTGTGGTCTCCTCCTGATGCTGCTGCCACCACCTCCACACTATGTCATTGTGCCACTCTGTGATCTCCTCATGCTGCTGCTACCTCCACACTGTCACCTTGCCACTCTGTGGTCTCCTCATTCTGCTGCCACCTCCACACTCTGTCATTGTGCTGCTCTGTGGTCTACTCATGCTTCCGCCACCTCCTCTACTTGTCTGTCTGCTTCTCCTCTCTCAAAGTGGTTTTCCGGGAATGAGTGTGAGCAGGACTGGTTGCCTCCACTTGCAGAACTGTCTAGGGGGATGGTGGGCTCACTACACCATATGTTCTGCCACTTGCATATACTACATCTAGGTAAGCGTTCCTGTCAGGCTGCTAAGCCTTGATGGCGTATCATAGGCAGGATCACATCATTACTATCTATTGCAGAAGAGTGTAGTAAAGCCCTGTCCCTTCCCCACATGCAGCTCTGCAAGTGGAAGAAACCAGTCCTTCTCACATTCTAGTACAGGTTGCTGGCAGCCATTTTAGATATTTCCCAGTGAACATTAGTGACACATATTGCACAACTACACTGCAACATGTGTCGCGCGACATAGAATATCATAAAAATTGTTGCGACAAAATGTTGTGCATCTCATGTCGTCGTATAGCCCTAGCCTTATAGTAACATAGTATATAAGACCGAAAAAAGACATTTGTCCATCCAGTTCGGCCTGTTTCCTACAAGTTTATCCAGAGAAAGGCAAAAAACCCCTGTGAGGCAGAAGCCAATTTTCCCCACTTAAGGGGAAAAAAATTCCTTCCCGACTCCAATCAGGCAATCAGAATAACTCCCTGGATCAACGACCCCTCTCTAGTAGCTGTAGCCTGTAATATTATTACACTCCAGAAATAAATCCAGTCCCCTCTTGAATTCCTTTATTGTACTCACTATCACCACCTCCTCAGGCAGAGAGTTCCATAGTCTCACTGCTCTTACAGTGAAGAATCCTTTTCTATGTTTGTGTACAAACCTTCTTTCCTCCAGACGCAGAGGATGTCCCCTTGTCACAGTCACAGTCACAGGACATAAGTTCACAGCTTCACAGCAGTGAGAAAATAATTACTAGATCACCCAGTACTGATGGGAGTAGCAGCCATTTTAAAGAAGACCAAACTACAGTTCATAGTAATAGGGGAGGTTCTTCTGATGCATAGCTTTGTGGGGTATGTGGACAGACCAGAGTTGCAGTCTATCATCACTCTACTTTCTGTAGCCTAGTGCTGATTGGCTGAGCCCAGCAATACTTTTCCCAGTTCATACTTTGCCTTGCATTGTGCAGCACTTGAGTCTTTTATTAGTACATAAAATATTGGTATATTTGGTGGCAATTACATTCGGTGCCCGAATGCTAACAACACCACTACTGCACATGTGAGAAACTGAATCAAAGTAGAATATCCTAAGGACTTCGGTGGGTACAAAAAAGAGCAAAAAAATAAGAGCCTTTTATTTTGTCTTTCTTTAGGATTCATTCCTGTGTAAATTTGGCCTAACACACTTCTGAGGTTTTTCAAAAGGTGCTCCAGAGGTCTATGGCTTGTGACAGCTATGACGTATTTATCAATGTCATGCGGTGCTTGGACAGGACGATTTAGTAAATGATTTATTTTATGGTTGAATGTAGATTGTAATGATGGTCTGTCAGAATAAACGATTATTCAGAAACATGCAAACCTCTAGACATCTTGAACTATCAGGCCATGCTGGGAGATCTAGTTCTGCAACAGTTTGAAGCCACAAGTTGGAGATGACTGCATAAGTCTTTGTTCACATCACCGTTCACACTTTCCGTTCTTCTACTCCGTTATAGGAGCAGAATAACGGAAAGGACGGATTTGGCGCATAACTGAGCCAAACGGAACCTAAGGACCCCATAGACTATATTGGGGTCCGTTAGGTTTCTGCTCAGATGAAGATTTTTGAAGCAGAGACAAAAATACTGCATGCAGGACTTTTGTCTCCGCTTAAAAAACCTTCCTTTGAATGGAAACCTAACAGACCCCATTATAGTCTATGGGGTCCTTAGGTTCCGTTCGGCTCAGTTATCTGTCGAATCCATCCTTTCTGTTATCCTGGTCCTATAACGGAGCAGATGAACGGAAAGGGTGAACGGTGATGCGAACAAAGCCTTATGCAGTCATCTCCAACTTCTGGCTCTCAAACTGTTGCAGAACTAGATCTTCCAGCATGGTCTGGAGCAGGAGAACGGAAAGGCTGAACGGTGATTTGAATGAAGCATTAGACATTTGTTTATAAGACACAGAGCTTCTAATAGTAGACTAGGCTAATGGTATTTGAAAGATAGTAAAGTTTTATTTTTTTTAGAAGACTGAAAACTCCACAAAGTTATGTAGAGGGCCGTTTGAACAGGAGCATGGATGTATGCACTATGAATCAGGTAAGGAAGTTCTGTTGGGACTACACAACAATTGTACCATAGACTGAAAGGATATGGCTGTATACCCCACCATACTAGGAGGAAACAACACTTCTAGTTTTGTACCTTGGCTGGGGAGGTTTCTATAGCTTTTCAGGTTCATTTATTGCCTGTTAGGCTAGTTTTACACTAAGGGCTCATGCATATGGTGGGTCCACAATACACAGGGCACTGGCCGTGTGCAGCCACATAACAGATCACGGACCCATTCACTTGAATGGGTCTGCAATCTGGGAGATGCGGTGCTTCCATGGTTTTTCTGGCCATGCCTCCGCACGACATGCACTACTTTTTTGCAGTGCGGTCTGTCGGATGCGGATCATGGACCCCATTCAAGTGCAATTTGCAGTCCGCAGCACAGGCCCAGTCAGCACATGGTCATATGCATGAGCCCTAACGTGTGAGATCCAGCAGGCTGTTCCAGCAGGGAACAGCCTGCCAGGTCTCTCTGGATCTGGTATTACTGGAAGCCACAGTGTTGCCGTCCGGCCCCCATTAACCATAATGGGGACTAGTGGAGATCTGGCCGCAACAGCAAATATGTGAGAACAAGAATCGGCCAGACAAATACAGCCTGCTGGATCTCACTAAGCTAGTGTGAAACTAACCTTTGGAGCGCTCTGCATGTGTTGGTGATATGTACAGTATAATAAAATGATATCGTAATACATAGCACCATGGGTTGTTTGAATACAGGTTATACTGGGGACATAAATGACTATCTTCACCTTCCCTAGGAATATGTAGATAATGTTCTGCTTCCAGTCATACACATTACAGTAATTAATGCAAAACCTAATGGGTTAAATGAGCATAAAACTATTATTTGTACATTAAACTTCATATCATCATATATTCATGATCTGTTTTGTTAGATCAGCAACAGGAGTGGAGTCTCGAGCACTCACTATAGTTGGGAAGCCTTCCATAATATACATACACATCTGCTGCTGAATTATCAGTTTGCTTCAAAAACCTTTAAATGATTAAAAAGGTTGTTTGTCCACAATATTAAAAATACCTTGTAATTAACATTGCATTTTAGAAATTGGAAAATTTCCCAGAAGCCCATTCTTTTTCCTCTTTTCTGTTTCATTGCATTTTGTGGTAATAATACCCCAGCCTGTATGAAAAAAATCATCAACAACAAAACCTGATGGTAATGAAAATATGTAATTAATATCAGTACAAAGTATGTGTGTCTGGGAGGGGAGAGGTTTGCAAGGAATTACTGCTGCAGACTGAACAGTAAGTGAGAGAACGTAATGGCTTTTAAATGGCTGGTGGCAGTAAGCAAGTTGTACGGGGAAAAAAACGTCTTTCCATTGCCTTGAAGACAAATGCATTTTGTCCAAGTGGATTATATGAAAACCATAAACTCTGTCTGTGTTTGTGTGATATTACCGACATAGCAAAACAGCAGCATTGACCTAAAGTGGCTTCTTCTTTCAAGGAAACGTTTAGGTCATGTTTAGCTTACAAAGTAGGGTTTCTCAACACTCCAATGCTTTTAGCTAAAGTCAAGAGCCGCCTTTAGAGCATCTCTTGGCATTGGACTGTAGGGACACTTGTTGGAAACAATGGATGGATTAACCAAAGAAAATACTACCGTTTACCTAATGAAAACAGTGGGGTGTAAGGTGGTCTAACAGAAATACTCACTGCAAGGATGTATAAGCATCCTCGGATATCCAACCTGGTCATGACCACTGAACATGTCTCATCTCATTGTTGGGGGATGAAGTGGTTGTTCACTTAGTAATGCTTCACATCGGGGGTCATTTATTAAGACCAGCATTTTAAACGCCAGTCTTAATAAAGCCTCTGCTCTGGCGTTGGATCGCAGAAGTTATGGCAGATCCACCACCGCTTCTAAATGTAAACCAGCTTCCTAGCTGTCTTATATTTAGGCCCGTTCCCCCCCCCCCCCAACCCACAACCACTTTTTTATTTCGATGCAACTAATCGTTGCTGAATCAGTCCCTGAAATATGCCGAATATGGGTGTATTTCGGGTTAATAAATGACCCCCACTGTTTTTAGAGAAGTTCTACAAATTTTTCTTGTATAAAATATCTCCTTGGGTCTCTGCCATTCATACTTTTCTTCATGTAAAATGTCATTATCTCCAGCTAGAAAGAATGGTATGTTGCTGGGATGGGAAAATTCATGCTTAGCTCACAGGAAAATGCCGGCAACCATGCGGGATCAGGATTTTATAGGGCTCTGCCTAGCTGTGACATCACAGGGGAATGGCTACCTGTGGATTGGCTGGCTGCACAGCATTATGGGTGATCTTGCTTTCCCGGGCTCATCTTCTCTACACTTACTTTCACTTTCTAACACGTGCAGCTGCCATTTTAGAAAAAAAAAATGATTCATTACCACATAGAGCAAGAAAATTCTGATTAATTTAGAATCAAAGTTTTCCTAAACTTTGCACCAAATTCCAATTTGCATGCTTCACTTCACTCAAAACTAGTTTTGAGGTTCAAGGCACTTTGTTGTGTAGAAGTAGTGCAGGAAGCAATGATGAGGTCAGATTAGTTGCAAAAACTTCATTTAAAGGGGTTGTGCTGTGAAAAATATTCTACAGTTTTCAAACCAGCACCTGGATCTGATTACTTTTGTAATTGCAAGTAATTAATAATTTTGCATAGCCACTGAGTTATTCTATAAAATGTATCTATATAGTGCCACCTGCTGTTTGTTTTTCTTCTTATTTCATTGACCTGTTCATTGAGATGGCCGCACATGCTCAGTTTCATCCTTCAACTGCCTCCTGAGCTGTAATAGGGAGAGCATGGACACGCCCCCTTAGCTACAGCAGAAAAGACACTCCCCTTGAGCTCACAGCTTGATATAAATCTAGCAGAGCGATGACTGGGGAGATCTCTGGATCCATGTGAGGTGCAGGGCTGGTTCTAGCTATATTAGAAAGAGATTTTCCTGTACTATATGATGTCTGATTAGCCATGGGATAACCCCTTTAAATTTACTGAAACAGTCAATGAATAGGTCACAGAGGCAGTGTACATGTCAAATGCAGTTTCCACAGTTGGTATATGCAATTCCCAAGGCTGTGTATGAAGGGCTCTCTTTCCCTTCTTAATTAAGCAGTGAAATCTTTCCTTTCTTTGCCCAAGCTAAGGGTGTGGCGGCCATATACCCTACAGGGAATGCCCATGTGGCCGTCTGAGCCCTCCTTATGGCCACTGGCGAGGTACATGGGGCAACATGCTTCTTTTTTGCTGCCTACAGTTCTGTAGCTAACCAGACAAGGGGTGGAAATTCCCACTCCGGACACAGCCTATGGGACAGGTAATATAATGCATCAAATACAGCAACATCAACACTTTCAATGTTTTGAAATGAAGACACAGAACCATGAATGCAATATGCAAAAACTAGACAAGTGACTGGTGGGAAATGTAATTTAATTTTTATATAGTGAAGAAGAACAAGCTGTGTTAATGTGCATCATTTAGAACTTTCTTTTGGGCAATGTTGTTCATTTTATCTTTGAAATACGTATACTTACACCTGCTACATGATTACTCAAACTCCAAAGATTTTGGGGGTCATTTATTAAGAATGGCGTTTTAGATGTCGGTCTTACAATACCCCTATACCTGGCGGTGGATCCGCGGATCCACCACCTCTTCTAAATGTAAGACAGATTCTGAGCTGTCTTACATTTAAACCTTATTCTATGTGTAGTAAATGGTAAATGAGACGGGTCTGCCGGCCCGTCCCCTTCCCCACCCACTTTTTTAGACCTGGTGTGAGCAACGTTGCATTGCAATCTGCACCTGAAATGCACCTAATAGAGGTGTATTTCAGCTTCATAAATGACCCCCTTTATGCTTTTAACTCCTCTTATGAATCATTTATGATTTGAATGGGTGTGGTAAGAACAACTTGGAGCAAACAACCAATAAATACCGTCACCAGAAATTCACGTTTTAGTCTTGTGACTTTTAAATGAACAATAAGCATACACATGCGTCAGTGGAGTTCGGACGACTCATTTGCTTCTTATAAACATCAGATGACTGGTAAAGAGTGGTCTTTGCATCCAGATTCTCTTATCGGCCAACATCATCAATAGAGTGGGTGATCTTCTACAGTCTAATTGCTGCTTGGGTCAGTAGACAAACATTACGCTGCACTCAGGCATGGATGATTGATGCCTAAACACTGCAAGATGGAAATGATAAATCTCAAATTATCCAAATGTATTATCCCAAATGAAATAATAGCAATGCATTACAATTAAAAGAAAAGCAGACTAAGAGGACATAATAACGTCACATCCCATATGTTGCTTAGTGGCATAGTGCTCAGATTAGGCTCTGTCCCCTCTGTTGGGCAAAGGTGTAGAGAGGACTGTGCAGCTGAAATCTGTTCATCTCCCATACAACGTAGCCATTTGGAGTCCCAGATGTAGGAAATTAACTAATCCGAGCTCATACACTCATGAAAATACCCATCTGGCATATAGAAACAGCAGGCTCTAAGAGCATACAAATACAACCTCACATTTGTCATGGAGTTTCATAAACAGACATTTTAGGAGTCGGCATGTCAGGACCTTGAAGACATTGAGTGACAGTGAATGGAATCATACAATGCTTGGAACAACAGATAGGACTGGATTAGGTTAAAAGTAATTAGATCACTCTGGCTCTCCAGCCTATCCATTTTACCCAACTAGAGATATTTGTCTCTTCTGCATGTTTTTAATATGCTTGTTATTAGTTCACTATGGCTACGTTAAGTGCATTTCAGGGTCATCACCCAAGGTTAATTAGTTGTGGTTCAGTTACAGTCTCGGCACGTTTAGATGGGAACAGTCTCTAACTTCCGTCTCTTGCCTCCGTGAGAGAAATAGGCTACATAGGAAATGGAAAGGAGAGATACCCATCTAAACGTTAATTCTATTAATCCCTTGATGACTTGAAATACCACCCATACTGAGTAATTTGGCAGCCAAGGGGTTAAAAACATTTATTTATGGTTCTTTTCCCATCAAACAAACAAAGAGCTCCTTGTGTTGTATCTAGTC
The DNA here is from genome assembly GCA_033119425.1 of Bufotes viridis. NCBI lineage: Eukaryota > Metazoa > Chordata > Amphibia > Anura > Bufonidae > Bufotes > Bufotes viridis. The sequence goes on along the minus strand of CM065596.1, from coordinate 44,110,112 downwards.
TCGGAGCTTTTACAATACTTCTCGCCATTTCTAGTCGTCTTCAGCTTCTCGAAGAAGATAAAATGATAAGAAAAACAACAACAGTGTAATACATTGATCGCAATGCTAAATAGATCACCGTAGCCAGCGCTTAACAACCTGGTGATGTAAAGACGTTGGACGCGATTATGTGTTCGCATGACAGCATAACTCCTAAAGGACTTGTTTGCAGATCTATGCCCTACTCAAAATGAAATGCGTTACAGAAAATCAATTATATCAAGCCGTAACGCTTATTTATAAATTACGTTTATAGCGAAACTTATGGCGAACTCATAAAAATGACTTTTAAGACGTGTGAATCGTTTGACTACAGTTAGTAGTTGGCATGCCTTGTGCCTTGTTGTGCTGGGCAGGTGTGAAGGAGTAAACACATATTTAGAATAAAGCTTCATCTTAAATTATCGGCTGCATCTTACAAAGTGTTTTTTGGGCTCAAAAACAACATGCGTTAATATACATTTTGAGCTGGATGGAGGTAGTGATTAGAGATGAGCGAATTTAATATTTTGAAATTCGTTCACACTTCGTTTGTTGGTAAAAGGTGAATTGCATTATGGATTCCGTTACTACGGACCATAACGCAACTCTATGACGGAATGCCTTTAGAGGCATTCTGTTATTCATTCCGTCATTATAGAAGTCTATGGGCTGCAAAACGGATCCGTCTTGTTTGCAGACCATAGACTTCTATTATGCCGGAATGAATAACGGAATGCCTCTAAAGTCATTCTGTTATGCATTCCATCATAGAATTGCGTTATGGTCCGTGGTAACGGAATCCATAACGTAATTCACCTTTTACCAACAAACGAAGTGTTAACGAATGTCATAAGCGGAAATTCGCTCCCTTTTGTAGTGATGTGGCTTTGTGCTGTATCAGAAACACTATGTGTCAATGTCTTCTTAAAAGAAATCATAAGAAATAGGGATGGAATAATAACAATTGTATTTATAGACTCATACGTCTTCTGTACAGATGCTTGGTTATGAATAATTCAATGGCAATTATGTAAAAATGAACATTTCTGAATACACTCTGTATCACTTTTAAGACTGTTGTAGCTTCTCGATTTGCTCTTTCATGTAGATCTTTTAATGCAGTGTTCCTCAGGGCTCACCTGGCAGTTAGGTTCTCAGCAGAGATGAGCGAATTTTTAAAAAATTCGATTCGGCAGGTTCGCCGAATAAAAAAAAAAAATAGTTTCAATCCAAATTTATTTGCGGCAAATCGCATAAAAAAATGGCTATTTCCTGGCTTCAGAGAGCCTTTATAGTGGTGCAGAACACTGTGCCTTGCAGTAACACGCATAGGAAGTCTGCTGTGGTAGTGAAATAATACTGTGAGTCAGTATGACATGCAGATGACAGGCGTCGCTTTTAGAATCACTGCATACTTCACCTATTTGGGCAGTCACGGGGCCAAAACTGACCAAATAAGTCAAGTGTGAACTCAGCCTTACAGGTCGATGTTAGCGCAAGGAAGAAGCGCACTCCTTTTACACCATCGTCAGCTGATTCCACATAGATTTTTACAGAACCTGTTCTATTAAGCGCTTACACAAGTAGAGCCCCCCGACAGAGTGGAGAGGGTGTCAGCAGTAAGTTTGTGTTAACGTCACTGATTATTTTGCCCTTCCTCTGATCAGTCAGAACAATAATCACCAAAAAACGGATCCTGTCTGCTGAGCATCCGCCTTCACTCGGTCAGCATTTGGTCAGTAATCCATCAGTATTGCTAATGCCAAAAAAACATGAGTGGATCCAAAATAGAGATGACACGTGAATATGGAGACCACACAATGGCCCTATGACAGAATCTGGAGGTGGCGGGAGCATCAGGAGGTGGCCACAGAGTGGCACAATGACAGTGTGAAGGTGGCGGCAGCATCAGGAGGTTACAGAATGGCACAATGACAGTGTGGAGGTGGCCGCAGCATCATCAGGAGGCCACAGAGTGGCAAGGTGACATAGTGTTGAAGTAGCAGCAGCATCAGGAGACCACAGAGTTGGCAAGGTGATATAGTGTGGATGTGGCAGCAGCATCAGGAGACCACAGATTGGCAAGGTGACATAGTGTGGAGGTGGCAGAAGCATCAGGAGACCACAGAGTGGCAAGGTGACATAATGTGGAAGTGGAAGCAGTATCAAAAGACCACAGAGTGGCAAGGTGACATAGTGTGGAGGTGGCAGCAGCATTAGGAGACCACAGATTGGCAAGGTGACATAGTGTAGAGGTGGCGGCAGCATCAGGAGACCACAGAGTGGCAAGGTGACAGAGTGGGGAGGTTGGTGGCAATACGAGTACCAGCTGAAGATGGTGAGTGAAAGAAGGAGCACTTGGCATCAGGTGGGTGGCAGCATCAGAATAGTAGCTGAAGCAGGTAGCCAGAAGAAACCAGTGTTGGGGTGGCACCATGGATAATCTAGTATGATACATCAGCCATTGGTGGGTGGAAATCCTGGCTTATCCATGCCTGAATTATCTTGACAAAGGTCAGTCTCTCCACATTTTGGAGAGGACAGGTGAGTTCTTCCTGGGGTAACTATGGCCCCTGCCGGACTAAACACCCACTCTGTGTCACTACCAGAGTTTTGAGGAGTTCTCACAGCTCTGTTTCTCCGCCCCTGTGATGAGGTCTTTACTTTCATTTTCACTCCTTTCCCTCTTCCCAGCTGTTCCTTCTCTGATTGATTCCTCTTCCTTTAAATCACCCCTCTTCCTGTTTCACCTTGCGGGTTATATTTTTCATCTTGAGTTGTGTCAGCCGCTGGAGTATCTACACTTGTGTGGTCTCTTTTCACTGGACGTGTGTTTTGCTGAAGCAAGCAATATCGGATATTGTCTGCTGAGACTGGATCTGTCTTCACTTCTGCTGCAGCCCCTACAGATGAGTTTGCAGACATTGTTGGTTTTGTTTATTTGCTGACTGGATCCGAGGCGACCCCGGTTCCATCCGTATACTGAGCAGGGAGTCGGTGGCCGTGCCCCCCCCCCTTTATCATAGGGGTTTTAGGTCTCACTCAGCCTTAGGTACGCAGGCATGCCTCGACCCACCATCAGGGTCTGGGCATGTGCATAGCAGCGCAGGGAGAGCTCTTAGGGTCTGACAGGGGTTAATTTTTATGCTCCCTAGTTTGGGTCCGCTCAGTAGCTTGTGCACTGATTGTACTCCTGTTGGTCTTATATACCCATGACACACTGATACCACACTACTGGCCAGGCAGGACAGCTTTTCCAGGGCAAACTCTGCTAGTTGCAGCCACAAGTCCAGTTTGGCTGCCCAGTAGTCCAGTGGATCTTCAATGTAGGGTGGCAGGGTACTGTCCAAGTATGCCACCACCTTCTGGTTCAGGTCCTGCTCCAGGTCTAGCTGCTGCTGTTGAGTAGTTTTTTCACTAGGCGGGTGAAGAAAGCTACTCATCAGCAACTCTAGACTCAAGTTGCTGCTGATGGAGCAGGAACGGCTCCTACCTCCCCACGCTGCCACAGCAGCCATGGCAGAGGAATGTGAACACAGAGGGCCTCCCTGGTCAGACCTGCGAGAGGATGTACGATGGCGCAGATAGGCAGCGGTCAACTGACTACATAGGATGTCTCTATAGTAGTTCAGTTTGGTCTCCCTCTCTGCAGGTGTAAAAAAGGCCCACATTTTGGACCAGTAGTGAGGGTCCACCAAGATGGACAGCCAGAAGTCACCCTTTTGCCGATTGGTGACAATTCGGCTGTCACTACACAAGCAAGTGAGCATGCATCAGGCCATTTGTGCATCTCGGAGGGACACCCTACCTCCATCTCCACTGCATACTGCCACGGTGTGTCTGGGTCCTCTGCCTCATCTTCCTCATCGCCCTGTAGCTCTTCTTCCTCCTCTGGCTGCTCCCCCTCTCCTGTCCCGTGTGTAAAAACCACCCATTTCGCTACACATTGCTTGTGCTCCAATGTCCTCCAGTTCAGCCCCCACAGGGCTCATGTGGCCTTGAGAACAAGGCGCCACGTCTCCAGTCCCCTGACCAGCCAGATTTACCAGCATCTGTTCCAGGACATGAAGCAGTGGAATGACATTGTTTCTCCCATAGTCTTGGTGACTGACAAGTAACGTGGCTTCCTCAAAGGGCCTGAGCAAACGGCAGGTGTCACACATGAGCTGCCACTGGCTGACATCGAAGTTACACAGAGGTGTACTTCTGTCCGCTTGGGTCATCAAGAAATCGTTTATGGCCTTTCTCTGTTTGTATAGTCGGTCCAACATATGGAGGATGGAATTCCAATGGATGGAAACCTCGCATAGCAGCCTATGTTGGAGGATGCCGTCCTTCCGCTGCAGCTTAAGGAGGGTGTGCTTTGCGGTGTACTGAGTGGCTAAAGTGCATCCAAAGTTTCCGGGCAATTTTTTGTATGTCTTGCAGACGGGTGGAAGACTTCAGGAATCACTTGACAACCAGATTAAATACGTGTGCCATGGGTGGATAGCTCAGCCCTCCTTGATGCAGCACCGACGTCATGTTCTTTCCATTGTCGGCCACCATGGTTCCAATTTTGAGTTGTCGCGCAGAAAGCCAGGATTCGATTTCTTGATGAAGGGCACAGAGCAGTTCATTCCCTGTGTGACTCCGTTCGCCCAGGCAAACTAGGTGCAGAACAGCGTGACACCGCCATACCCTAACATGTGGTATGCTGGAGGGGCACTGTGAATTTTCCCTGCAGTGGAGGCTGAGGACATGGTGGAGGATGAAGAGGCAGACATTGTCGCAGGACCAATGGCGTGAGGACGTGGAGGCCGAAGCGGCGTCACCTGGCTAAGTTGCTGGTGTGGCTGGGCAGGAACCACATTTACCCAGTGGGTTGTAAAGGACATATATTGTTACAGCAACCGAACAATTTTCCCAAAAATGGCTGTATCACAGACAGATTTCACCACTGAATGGCTAATCAACGTAATTCGGGTCATACAGAAGAAAGTCTACAGGCACCCATCAAGTTTCCCGTATTCTCTTTCCTATTAATACACCTCCAAAAAAGAAATATAACAATCACAGTTCACCGCAGAACGGCTAATAGGACGTACGTATCTATCCTATTAATACACCCTGTAAATGGCTGTAGTACAATGGAACTTCACCGCTGAATGGCAATTTTTTTTTTGCCACTAATACACACAATAAAAGGCTGTCATTTTATCACTTCAACACACAATGGCTAATAAATCCTTTTTCTTTTTCCCGACTAATGCACGCCAAAAAAGGCTTTAGAACATATCCGCTGAACGGCAAATATATATATATTTTTTGCCACCAATACACGCCAAAAAGGGCTTTAGAACATATAACTGCACCGCTGAACGGCAAATATATATATTTTTTTCCACTTATGCACTCCACAAAAGGCTTTAGAACATATAACTGCACCACTGAACGGCAAATATATTTTTCCTTTTTCAGCTTATACACTCCACAAAAGGGCTTTAGTAAATATAACTGCACCGCTGAACGGCAAATATATTTTACTTTTGCCACTAATACAAGCCAGAAAGGACTTTAGAACATATAACTGCAACGCTGAACGGCAAACATATTTTACTTTTTCCACTTATACACCCCACAAAAGGTTTTAGAACATATAACTGCACAACTGAACGGCAAATATATTTTACTTTTGCCACTAATACACAAAAAACAGGGCTGTAATTCTCATACTTCGCCACACAAAGGCTAATAAGCCCTTTTTTTCCACCACTAATACAAGCCAAAAAATTCTTTAGAACATATAACTGCACCACACAAAGTCAAATAGGACGTCTAAATATTTCCTTGTAATAAACCCTATTAATGGCTGTATCAAACAGCACTTGCACCCCAATGACAAGAAAGGTTTGCTGAAATTACAGAGCTGCATAATGGCAATTTGGGTCCCCAGTCAGTGCAGCAAGGTGTAATAGGATTGTTCCTATTAGCCAGGCTGTAACCTCTCCTACTGAACCCTGTTCAACATAAATGTGTCAGGGAAGGAGTACAGTTAGCAGGAACTGATAAATAACGACAGACTGGCTTGATCCCAAACTAAGGAAAATATAGGAGGGCCCTATAAATCCCTAAGAACTCTCCCAAACTACTTAGCACATGTACAGGTCCTATAAACTGTACAACTCAATTGAAAAATAAACTGAAATCTTTTAGGTAGAGGGTAAAACAAATATTAAAATAAAATAATATGATTGCATAAGTGTGCACACCCTTAAACTAATACTTTGTTGAAACACCTTTTGATTTTATTACCGCACTCAGTCTTTTTGGGTATGAGTCTATCAGCATGGCACATTTTGACTTGGCAAGATTTGCCCACTCTTCTTTGCAAAAACACTCCAAAACTGTCAGATTGCGAGGGCATCTCCTGTGCACAGCCCTCTTCAGATCACCCCACAGATTTTCAATCGGATTCAGGTCTGGGCTCTGGCTGAGCCATTCCAAAACTTTAATCTTCTGGTGAAGCCATTTCTTTGTTGATTTGGATGTATGCTTTAAGTCGTTGTCATGGTGAAAGATGAAGTTCCTCTTCATGTTCAGCTTTCTAGCAAAAGCCTGAAGGTTTTGTGCCAATTTTGACATTTTAAATTTGGAGCTGTTCATAATTCCCTCTATCTTAACTAAAGCCCCAGTTCCAGCTAAAGAAAAACAGCCTCACAGCATGATGCTGCCACCACCATGCTTCGCTCTGGGTATGGTGTTCTTTTAGTGATGTGCAGTGTTGTTTTTGCGCCAAACATATCTTTTGGAATTATGGCCAAAAAGTTCAACCTTGGTTTTCAGACCATAACACCTTTTCCCACATGCTTTTGGGAGACTTCAGATGTGTTTTTGCAAAATGTAGCCTGGCTTGGATGTTTTTCTTCGTCTTGCCACTCTACCCCATAGCCCAGACATATGAAGAATACGGGAGATTGTTGTCACATGTACCACCCAGCCAGTACTTGCCAGATATTCCTGCAGCTCCTTTAATGTTGCTGTAGGCCTCTTGGTAGCCTCCCAGACCAGTTTTCTTCTCGTCTTTTCATCAATTTTGGAGAGACGTCCAGGTCTTGGTAATGTCACTGTTGTGCCATATTTTCTCCACTTGATGATGACTGTCTTCACTGTGTTCCATGGCATATCTAATGCCTTGGAAATTCTTTTGTACCCTTCTCCTGACTGATACCTTTTAACAATGAGATTCCTCTGATGCTTTGGAAGCTCTCTGTGGACCATAGCTTTTGCTGTGGGATGCGACTAAGAAAATTTTAGGAAAGATCAACCAGAGCAGCTGAACTTTATTTAGGGTTAATCAGAGGCACTTTAAATGATTTTGAATGTGATTGCTCAATTCTGAACATAGCTACATTCCCATGCAACCACATTATTTTAGTTTTTTTTTTGTTTTCTTCCCTCCACCTAAAATATTTCAGTTTGTTTTTCAATTGCGTTGTACAGTTTATAGGTCACATTAAAGGTGGAAAAAGTTCAGAAATTATCCATCTTTGTCTCATTTTTTTACAGCACAGAAACCTGACATTTTAACATGGGTGTGTAGACTTTTTATATCCACTGTACGTGTTCCACCCATGAGTTTGTTCACAGTAGGTGAAGTGTGTAGGGGATGTGTTATGTGTTGCTGTAGACTCTTAGAATTGAATGTGCGTGCTTATGGAATAGGAATGTAGTGTATAGGGATACCAGTTTGTGTAGGTGATGCAGTGTGTGTGTGTCTGTGTGTAGTGGATTGAAGTGTGTTTTCGTATAGGGGATAGAAAGAAGTTTGTGTATAAGGTATGTGTTGTGTGTTTCTGAATGTGTGTACGGAATGCGTTGTGTGAATCTGTGTTTGTATGTGTAAGGGCTGCAAGGTGTGTTTCTGTGTATGTATGGGATGCAGTGTGTGTATCTATAAGGGGTGCATTGAGTGTGTGTAAGAGATGCATTGTGTGTTTCTGTGTGTGTAAGGGATGCATTATTTGTTTCTGTGTATGTGTGCAAGGGGTGCATTATCTTTGTGTGTAAGGATTGCATTGTGTGTGTTGGATGTCAATCTCTTCCCCCTCCCTTGTCACTCTCTACTCCCCCATCCCTCCCTTGTCACTCTCATCCCCCCCCTCCCTTGTCACTCTCAATCCCCCCCTCCCTCCCTTGTCACTCTCATTCCCCCCCCCTCCCTCCCTTGTCACTCTCATTCCCCCCTCCCTCTCTTGTCACTCTCATTCCCCCTCCCTCCCTTGTCACTCTCATCCCCTCCTTCCCTTGTCACTCTCATTCCCCCCCTCCCTCCTTGTCACTCATTCCCCCCTCCCTCCCTTGTCACTCTCATTCCCCCCTCCCTCCCTTGTCACTCTCATTCCCCCCCTCCCTCCCTTGTCACTCTCATTCCCCCCTCCCTCCCCTTGTCACTCTCATTCCCCCCTCCCTCCCTTGTCACTCTCATTCCCCCCTCCCTCCCTTGTCACTCTCATTCCCCCTCCCTCCCTCCCTTGTCACTCTCATTCCCCTCCTCCCTCCCTTGTCACTCTCATTACCTCCCTCTCTCCCTCCCTTGTCACTCTCATTCCCCCTCCCTCCCTCCCTTGTCACTCTCATTCCCCTCCCTCCTTCTCCCCCTCCCTCCCTTGTCACTCTCATTCCCCCTCCCTCCCTTGTCACTCTCATTCCCCTCCCTCCCTTGTCACTCTCATTCCCCCTCTCCTCCTTGTCACTCCCTCCTCCCTCCCTTGTCCTCTCCCTCCCTTTGTCACTCTCATTCCCCCCCTCCCTCCCTTGTCACTCTCATTCCCCCCTCCCTCCCTTGTCACTCTTCATCTCCCTCCTTGTCACTCTCTTCCCCCTCCTCCTTGTCACTCTCATTCCCCCTCCCCTCCCTTGTCACTCTCATTCCCCCTCTCCTCCCTTGTCACTCTCATTCCCCCCCTCCCTCCCTTGTCGCTCTCATTCCCCCTCCCTCCCTTGTCACTCTCATTCCCCCTCTCCCTCCCTTGTCACTCTCTATTCCCCCTCTCCCTCCCTTGTCACTCTCATTCCCCCTCTCTCCCTCCCTTGTCACTCTCATTCCCCCTCCTCCCTCCCTTGTCGCTCCTCATTTCCCTCTCCCTCCCTTGTCACTCTCATTCCCCCTCTCCCTCCCTTGTCACTCTCATTCCCTCCCTCCTCCCTCCCTTGTCACTCTCATCCCCCTCCCTCCCTTGTCACTCTCATTCCCCCTCCCTCCCCCTTGTCACTCTCATTCCCCCTCTCCTCCCTTGTCACTCTCATTCCCTCCTTCCCTCCCTCTCCCTTGTCACTCTCATTCCCCCCCTCCCCCTTGTCACTCTCATTCCCCCTCTCCCTCCCTTGTCACTCTCATTCCCCCTCTCTCCTCCCTTGTCACTCTCATCTCCTCCCTTGTCATCTCCTCCTTCTCCCTCTTGTCACTCTCATTCCCCTCCCTCGTCCCTCCCCCTCTCCTCTCTCTCATTCCCCTCCCTCTCCCTCCCTTGTCACTCTCATTCCCCCTCTCCCTCCCTTGTCACTCTCATTCCCCCTCTCCCTCCCTTGTCACTCTCATTCCCCCCCTCCCTCCCTTGTCACTCTCATTCCCCCCTCCCTCCTTGTCACTCTCATCCCCTCCCTCCTTCACTCATCCCAGATTTCTTGGTATTTTGTAGCATTTTTTTTTTAATATAGTGTGCTCTTGGTATGATGTCTTTTCTACCAAGTTACAATGATAGTGAATAGAAAAAAATGCAACGAAAAACCCTTCAAATTTTTAATAGGCAAAAAGAAAACTCAGGAACTTGAGCATGAAGGAGGCCTATGCCACAAAGAGAAACACATTACAAAGATTCAAAGAAAAGCTAGGGCCATGAGTCTGGCTTCTCTAACCTCTGGCAGCCAGTATGGAGGAAATATGGCTTTCCATGCCTGTCATATCAAAGGTATTGCATAAGATCAAGAAAAATAGATTCTCAATGGGATTGGAAAAAGCATCATTCACCTCTAAATTACTCCTGGATTATTGGGAGAAGTTGTTCTTGGGGGAAATTTTTATATTGTTCTTTAGTCATGACAGTGTTCTTAGTCAACATTGTAATTGAGCCCACTCCCTTGGATGAGAAGCCCGACACATGAATGGTTTCAGGATGCTTTACTGTTGGCATGGCATAAGACTCAGTGGTAGCATTCACCTTTTTTCTCCCTCTGGACAATTATTTTTACAGATGTCCTAAACAGTCTTAAGGGGGGTCTTGATCAGAAAAAATAACTAACACAGTCCTCTGCAGTCCAATCTCTGAACCTCCTGCAGAATGTCAGTCTGTCCTTGATTTTTTCTTCCTCCAAAAGCCTTCGTCTCAGTGTGTGTGCAGATACACTCATACCTACCTGCTGCCTCCTGAGTACGCTCTGGAAATGGTCCTGGACTTTCTTGGGTTCCCTGAACCCACCTTCACAACAAGTGAACCTTTCTCCTTGAAGTTCTTGATGATCCAATAAATCTTACAAGCAGCAATGTCATTGCCTGTGAAGCCGTGATGGCTGCATGTGTTTTCTTCATGGTAATCATGGTTAACAGAAGAAGACAATGATTTCAAGCACCACAACCCATTTTAAAGCAACCAGTCTGCTTCTTCTAAATCAGCGTGACAAAGTGATATCAGTTGCCTTGTCCTTGTTAAAGGGGTTGTCTGAGTTATGAAAAAAACAAAAATATATAGGCTCCTGTGAACAAGACTGGGCTCCTGTGAACAAGACAGACATAGCAGAGCTGGAGAGGGTTCAGAGGAGGGCAACTAAAGTAATAACTGGAATGAGGGATCTGCAGTACCTTGAAAGGTTATCAAAATTAGGTTATTCACTTTAGAAAAAAGACGACTGAGGGAGATCTAACAACCATGTATAAATATATCAGGGTCAGTACAGCAGATCTGTCCCATCATCTATTTATCCCCAGGACTGTGACTGTGACAAGGGGACATCCTCATGCGTCTGAGGAAAGAAGGTTTGAACAAAATATATAGAACTGTAAATCTGATCTATATAAAATCTGAAATATATAACTGAGCTAAGCAAGTTTTAGGTAAAACTAATTCTATTTCCTTATTTCCCTGGTTCTCTTCTGGCCCTTTGTTTACATGCAACAATAATAATATCTGCCCTCCCCCTACTCTGCAAAGAGAGTGAATAAGTCTGCCTTCAGTGACATGTCTGACTGCTCGGAGACTCAGCAGCATGTTGTATGTGTAGGACTACAAGTCCCAGCTATATAATACCACTACAAATACATACGGAATCTTCTCCCTACCTGTTCTTGTGCAATGCTCTGCAGAACTCCTTTGTCAGCTTCTATGCCCAGTATTTGTCTCCTCACTGCCTGCAGCTACTCAGTAAAACCTTTAGCTGCCTGTGCAGCTGAAGGGGTTAATCTTTCCTGAAGTATCCAGTGGGAGGAAGACACAGGGCAGAGAGCAGCAGCTCAGCCAGTGCAGGGGGGCCTGGCCAGCACAGTGACATCACCTGTACAGACACATATCTGCTCTCTCAAGCTTGTGCACGAAACATCCTCAGATCAGGGAGAGAAGCTGACATCACATATCATGTGACCCTCAGTGAAATCTGAGAAAGGAGCAACTACAGACGCAGTAAGTGCATGGTAAAGCTGTTACATTTGATTAGTTAGAAGCATACAAAGAACAAAAAAATAACTCTGACAACCCCTTTAACACTTTCTCTTGAGCTAAAGAGAAGATCATGGAAAAAATGTATCGGGTCATTGTGCAGAAGGGCTGAAATGCAGTGGAAATATGTCTTCGCAGTCAATTGCAATTCATCTGATCACTCTTCATTATCTAGAGTTAATGCAAATTGCCACCTTAAAAACAGAAGCAGCAAACTTTGGGAAAACCAAAACTTGTCTTTCTCAGAACTTTTGGCCATGACCGTATAGGCTATTTGCTGCACCTCAGCACCCTTCCCTTTACAGTGCCTGGACAAGAGGAGAGCAATTTCTGCAGACTATTTTTTTCTCTGATCTTGTGCAATTCCTTTAAAAGTGCAGAAAGAATAAAACGTAGTGTTAATTGGTTTCTAAACTAGTTTACAAATCACTCAGAATGATGGATTGTGAAGCGAGTGCTGGGAAGCATTTTAAGCAGGGTTAATCTCAGAGGATAGATGAGAGTTTGGTAATGAAGCAGGCCTGGGCAGTGGCTCGTTATGGAATCCTACAGTTTGTAATTAGTCCCCTGGTTAGCTGCAATATTCCCCATAATTCTGCCCATCTGGGTTGTATTCTTTTGCCTTATTACACACAGGATATAAATGCAACTTTTTGTTTTTATGCAACACCGTACACTTAATAAACTGCTTCAATTAAGGCTTATAAAAAGGTTCACAATGACCCCTGCATATTCATCTAAGCAAGATAAAACATCGGGTAGCTGCAATTGTGCTCTGCAAAATGATTCTGGCACTAGAGGCTACACAATATTTAGAGGCAATTAAGCATTATATTTGTGGGCATATTTAGCTTTTATTGCCGTTATACAAGGCACCAGAAGAAAATCCTCAATACATCTGGATAATAACTCTTAAAGCCGGGACTTTAAAAAGTTGCTTGCGATTTACCTGTCTGCAGTGTGGGATGTCGCCTCTATCCATCACGAAAGGGTCACAGATACAGCAGGAAGTGATGTATAAGATTCTTGGTGCAGCAAACCTGTAACAAAATTGAAGGGGTATTCCAGCCAAAATCATTTGTCACCTATTCAGTTGCTTGGATGGGGAGTCAGGGACCCCTGTCCCTCCTCCACTAAAGCATGTGCACTGTCGCTCCATTCAAAGTCTATGGAACTGTGCTTGACTGTTTCAGTAAGGGTGGGTTCACACTAGCGTTAGGGTTTCCGTTATGGCTTTCCGTTATAACATGGTTATAATGGAAAATAACGGAATCCATAAGACAGAATGCAAAAAGGAAGCCTTTAAGAGGCATTCCGTTTTTCTCTGTCCTAATAGAAGGCTATTTGGTTCCCGTTATGCAAGGCGGAAAACAAAAGCCCTGTCGACAGGACTTTGTTTTCCGTCTTTCATAACGGGAACCAGGCGGATCCGTTATGCTTTCTCATAGACTTCTATTATGACGGAATGCCTCTTAAAGGCTTCCATTTTGCATTCCGTCATAATACAAGTCTATCGGCTCCATAACGGATCCGTCCTCCGTTTTATAGATTCCGTTATTTTCCATTATAACCATGTTATATCAGAAAGCCGTAACGGAAACCATAACGCTAGTGTGAACCCACCCTAAGCCCTATAGATTTTGTGTGCATGCTTGACCAGCTCATTCTTTAAACTCCTTCTTGCTATAGTAATAGGGATGCATGGAAGTCAGGGGTGGATTGGCCATAGACCTTACAGGGAAATGTACCAGTGGGACGATGTCCATGGGGCTGCTTGAGCTCTCCTCATGGCTGCCAGCTGGGTATATAATGATCTGGTGCTCTCAGCATTTATTATGCCAGCCTCTGCTGGTGCCCTCCTGAACTCAGCTGTATGTCTGCCCTCAGTACAGTGATACCGTTGAATACTGTGGTGAGTGCAGCAGTATTTTTGTGGAGCACAGTGGTATTTGGTTCTGTTGAGGTCAGCAGTGCATCTAGCCTTTCTGCTGCCTGAGGCGAAAACTGAAACGGCGCCCTAACCTCCCCAATGCCAATTCTTAACCTTTTCCCTCTAGCCCTACTGTTAAAGACATACTTGGAAAACATTACATACAGAGCTACAAAACATAGAGGGTAAAACAGCGCCACATACTGCGCCCACTGTGCTTCCCAAAACTATACTGTAGAATACAAATAATTCCTTCTGCTGCACCCTCTTGCCCCTACCTGGTGCTGCCTGAGGCAATTGCCTCACCTTGCCTCATTAGTGGTGCACCCCTGGTTGAGGTGGTATTTTGTGATGCACTATGGTATTGCAGACTCGGCCTACTTCTGTTGTCCCTTCCTATTTGTGTTGGCCCTGCCTTCTGTCTTTTTGGACCTGCCTACAACATGGGGCCACGTTTACTTTTTTTCCAGGGCCACTTAGTTCCCAGTTCACCCCTGGTGGACGTATACCATTGTTGAGACGTCCCAGTGGACATCCGATACCCTTTTAGGTGGCTAGGAATGTATGAAATCCCATTGCACTATAAATTTTATTATATCACCATCATATCGCATGATGATGTCTTCATTCATATCAATCTCTGTGCTAAATGAGGCTTACAATCTAATTTCAGCAACACATAAATACTAGTAACAATTTTCATAAGAAGCCAATTAACCGAAAGGAAATATGAGAACATACAAACTCCATGCAGATGTTGTCCTTGGGTAGATCCAACCCAGGACCTCAGTACAGGGCAACAATGCTGTTCTTTGGTATTGTGCTCCACCTTGTTTACCCAGTAACAGTAAGGACCCTTTCACATGGGCGAGTTTTCCGCGCAGGTACAATGCGTGACGCACTGAATCCTGACCCATTCACTTCAATGGGGCTGTGCAGATGAGCAGTGATTTTCACGCATCACTTGTGCATTGCATGAAAATCGCAGCATGTTCTATATTCTGCATTTTCCACACAACGCAGGTCCCATAGAAATGAATGGGGCTGTGTAAAAATCGCATAGCATCCGCAAGCAAGTGCGGATGCAATGCGATTTTCATGCATGGTTGCTAAGGAGATAATGTAAGTAAATTGATTAAAGTCAATTTACTGTAATATTTTCCCCTTATAACATGGTTATAAAGGAAAATAATAGAATTCGTAATACAGAATTCTTACTAAAATGTGACTTGAGGGGTTAAAAAATAATAAAAATTAACTCACCTCATCCACTTGATTACGCAGTCGGCATCGTCTTCTTTCTTCTTCTTTCAGGACCTGCAAAAGGACCTTTGATGACGTCATTGCGCTCACTACGCATCTTACCACTTGGTAAGCACGATGACGCTATCAAAGGTCCTTTGCAGCAAACCTGTAACAAAATTGAAGGGGTATTCCAGCCAAAATCATTTGTCACCTATTCAGTTGCTTGGATGGGGAGTCAGGGACCCCTGTCCCTCCTCCAGTAAAGCATGTGCACTGTCGCTCCATTCAAAGTCTATGGAACTCTGCTTGACTGTTTCAGTAAGGGTGGGTTCACACTAGTGTTAGGGTTTCCGTTATGGCTTTCCGTTATAACATGGTTATAACGGAAAATAACGGAATCCATAAGACAGAATGCAAAACGGAAGCCTTTAAGAGGCATTCCGTTTTGCTCTGTCCTAATAGAAGGCTATTTGGTTCCCGTTATGCAAGGCGGAAAACAAAAGCCCTGTCGACAGGACTTTGTTTTCCGTCTTCCATAACTGGAACCAGGCGGATCAGTTATGCTTTCTCATAGACTTCTATTATGACGGAAAGCAAATGGAATGCCTCTTAAAGGCTTCCGTTTTGCATTCCGTCATAATACAAGTCTATGGGCTCCAGAACGGATCCGTCCTCCGTTTTATAGATTCCGTTATAACCATGTTATAACAGAAAGCCATAACGGAAACCATAACGCTAGTGGTAACCCACCCTAAGCCCTATAGATTTTGTGTGCATGCTTGACCAGCTCATTCTTTAAACTCCTTCTTGCTATAGTAATATGGCTGCATGGAAGTCGGGTGGATTGGCCATAGACCTTACAGGGAAATGTACCAGTGGGACGATGTCCATGGGGCTGCTTGAGCTCTCCTCATGGCTGCCAGCTGGGTATATAATGATCTGGTGCTCTCAGCATTTATTATGCCAGCCGCTGCAGGTGCCCTCCTGAACTCAGCTGTATGTCTGCCCTCAGTACAGTGATACCGTTGAATACTGTGGTGAGTGCAGCAGTATTTTTGTGGAGCACAGTGGTATTTGGTTCTGTTGAGGTCAGCAGTGCATCTACCCTTTCTGCTGCCTGAGGCGAAAACTGAAACGGCGCCCTAACCTCCCCAATGCCAATTCTTAACCTTTTCCCTCTAGCCCTACTGTTAAAGACATACTTGGAAAACATTACATACAGAGCTACAAAACAGAGGGTAAAACAGCGCCACATACTGTGCCCACTGTGCTTCCCAAAACTATACTGTAGATAACAAATAATTCCCCTTCTGCTGCACCCTCTTGCCCCTACCTGGTGCTGCCTGAGGCAATTGCCTCACCTTGCCTCATTAGTGGTGCACCCCTGGTTGAGGTGGTATTTTGTGATGCACTATGGTATTGCAGACTCGGCCTACTTCTGTTGTCCCTTCCTATTTGTGTTGGCCCTGCCTTCTGTCTTTTTGGACCTGCCTACAACATGGGGCCACGTTTACTTTTTTTCCAGGGCCACTTAGTTCCCAGTTCACCCCTGGTGGACGTATACCATTGTTGAGACGTCCCAGTGGACAGCCGATACCCTTTTAGGTGGCTAGGAATGTATGAAATCCCATTGCACTATAAATTTTATTTTCCCTTACTTGTATATCACCATCAGATCACATGATGATGTCATCATTCATATCAATCTCTGTGCTAAATGAGGCTTACAATCTAATTTCAGCAACACATAAATACTAGTAACAATTTTCATAAGAAGCCAATTAACCGAAAGGAAATATGAGAACATACAAACTCCATGCAGATGTTGTCTTTGGGTAGATCCAACCCAGGACCTCAGTACAGGGCAACAATGCTGTTCTTTGGTATTGTGCTCCACCTTGTTTACCCAGTAACAGTAAGGACCCTTTCACATGGGCGAGTTTTCCGCGCAGGTACAATGCGTGACGCACTGAATCCTGACCCATTCACTTCAATGGGGCTGTGCAGATGAGCAGTGATTTTCACGCATCACTTGTGCATTGCATGAAAATCGCAGCATGTTCTATATTCTGCATTTTCCACACAACGCAGGTCCCATAGAAATGAATGGGGCTGTGTGAAAATCGCATAGCATCCGCAAGCAAGTGCGGATGCAATGTGATTTTCATGCATGGTTGCTAAGAAGATAATGTAAGTAAATTTATTAAAGTCAATTTACTGTATTATTTTCCCTTATAACATGGTTATAAAGGAAAATAATAGAATTCCTAATACAGAATCCTTACTAAAATGTGACTTGAGGGGTTAAAAAATAAAAAATATTTACTCACCTCATCCACTTGATCTTGCAGTCGGCATCGCTAGGCCTGTGACTTTGCGTCATTGCTTCACTACGGTGAACGCTGTCAGTCAGCACAGGTCCTGCTGAATGACGCATAGAAGAATCCTCTATCTTCATCAGCATCTTACCACTTAAGTCACACGCTACCATGTGATGACGCGTCATCAAAGGTCCTTTTGCAGGTCCTGAAAGAAAGAAGACGATGCCGGCTGCATGATCAAGTGGATGAGGGGAGTACATTTTTTTATTTTTAACCCCTTAAGTCACATTTTAGTAAGCATTCTGTATTAAGAATGCTATTATTTTCCCTTATAACAATGTTATAAGGGAAAATAATAAAAATGTACACAACACGGAACCCAAACCCGAACTTCAAAAGCATTGCACTCACGCGGAAAAAACAGAACAATACAACGCAATCGCAGTCAAAACTGACTGAAATTGCGTGCGCACTCGCGCAGGTTTCCCGCAATGCACCTGGGACACATCTGGAGCAAATCTTGAGACGCCTGTGTGAAAGAGGCCTAACAGATGCTAGTGGACAAGAACTATCTGATCCCTGGGAAAAAAATAAATCATACTAAAATATCACAGCACTAGTAACTAACGTGATGCATTCCATGATTGGTGCGGCCCCACTCATTTGACATCTACAAATTCCCTTACATTTAGAATTTCTTGCAAATATTCCATTTTATGCCCACATGTCATATAACAGTCTTAGGTTAATGGATGTTCTACAACTGTAGGCCAAGGTGTAGGTGTACCTGCCTGAGATAAATAAGTCCCATTGGGACCAGCAACTGATGTGAGTGAATAATCTTGTATACAGCGCATCAGAATTTATTGAACTGAATTAATAATGCATAATAAAGAAATAAGAGCAATAAATCTATGGAGCAAAATATGGGACCATTCTTTCAACAGGACATTATCATAAGATGCCTCTGTCTAGTAAGGTTCTTCATATGATTTCTATGTTGCAAGAGGCACCTCTCAGCCAACTGTAATGTAGTATGAAGTGAAACTATGTAGGGGCAGGTATAGCTTGTCTACAAAGTAGTAGGCTTCACAAGCCTGGGACTGCAAGGTACTGTCTTCTGTAGCCACCCTCTCTACCAAATTCCAAGATGCCTCTGTAAGGCTAGGTCAAATGTTCTCCAAGCAATGTTTTTCTGGCATCATCTCCTTTGAGCCTGAAAAGTGGAATTAAAAAGTCGCAAACTATGTGTTTGTCGACTTTTTAAAAAATGGTTGCATGTCTCGGATTTCACACAGTCCTCGACACTTTCCCTAAAGGGGGCGTGGCAAGGGCGGGAAAGGACCGCGGCCAGCCACCCGACAAATTTATCTTCATTCACGCCAGTTTTCTGTAACAAATGAAGCCAATTTAGGTGCACGGCCTGCAGGAGGATGCGCCTAATTTGCGCCCACTAAATGTGGTGCATCTACAACAGTGCAGGGGATATCAAGACCAGCACAGAAAGCGCTGGTCTTGGTAAATCTCCCCTTATGTCTTAATACCTTAATCAGCCAACATCGATTCCTGAGTTCACTAATGCACTTGCAATGGAATGGATGTTAAATGCTGGATACTTGTTGCATGTGCGCTTGGCAGCTGAAGACATCTGTGTTGGTCCCATATGTGCCCGCATTGCTGAGAAAAATAATGTTTTAATATATGTAAATGAGCCTCTAGGAGCAACGGGGGCGTTACCGTTACTCCTAGAGGCACTGCTCTCTCTCAACTGCCGCCCCTTCTGCACTATAACTGACAGAACCAAAAATGATCTAGTTTACACTGCCTGGCCCTGTCAATCCAAGTGCAGAGAGAGCAGAGCCTCTAGGTGTAACGGCAACACCCCCGTTGCTCCTAGAGGCTCATTTGCATATAATAAAACATCATTTTTCTCAGCAATGCGGGCACATATGAACATGGGACCAACACAGATGCCTTCAGCTGCCAAGTGCACACGTAATAGGCCAGCCAGCTTCATAGGTACAAATCTGCTGACAGATGCCCTTTAAGGGTACAGCTACATCAGGCAAATATGCTAAAGATTTTGAACAGCAGAATTACGGTATGTGTGAAAAATTAGCCAGCATTTACAGTAGCAGCAAAGTAGGTGAGACTTCTAAAGACTTCATCCACATGCTGTGGAAAATTTCTGCAATGGAATTTGCATTAAACTTGTCATGCGGCACAGATTTGAAATCCACAGCATTTGAATTTTTGTTGAACATTTTGGATGCGGATTCCACCATTTGCAGAGGATGAGATCTGAGACAAATCTCTGACATTCATGCTATGACTTCTGCATCAAATTCTGCACCATTTGTTGTGGATCGTGTCACTATGAAATTCCGTCAGATATATAGCCTGTGATCATACCCAACATGGCAATATGCACACAGTGTACATTATACACAGATTTTATGTGGAAAAATCTGCAGCATAAGGGTAAGGCCACACTGTCAGGCTTGCTAATGCAGATTTTGAAGCCAAAATCAGGAGTGGATTATAAAAAGGGAAAATATATACAGGACAGATACAGATAAGACTTCTTTTTTATTTCACTCCTGGTTTTCAATTCTAAAACTGCATCAAGAACCCCAACTACGTGGCTGTACCCTAATACCGTACCAGTTTAAGTAGATGAGATTTTCAAAATCTAATTTTAAGGCTCTATTACACGGGCAGATTATTGTTAAGATGATCACTAACAAGTGTTCATATGAACACTCGTTAGCGATCATCTGGCAGTGTAATACTGCCGGCGATTACCAGGTGAATAAGAAAACGTTCATTTAGTGGGTAATTGGGATCTTTTAAAATGTTAAAAAAATATGGGTTGCCAGCGGGAGATCATGCCATGTAATAGGCGCTCTGCTGCCAACAAACAATGAGACAGTATAGGGACGAGCGATGCATTAGCGATCACTCGTCCCTATACCGAGGAGGAGATCAGGGGCATGGCTATAGGGGGTGCAGAAGTAGCAGTCACTACCGGGTGTAAAAAACTGTAGGGGTCACAGCGTTGTCAGGTACAGTTTTGGCATGTGTAGGAGACAGCCCATCTGGTAAGCATACCAGTTTCTAACATATAAACCCTTGAAAGGTCCTCTTTAAGGCCTCATGCACATGACCGTATCAGTTTTGTGGTCCGCAAAACACATATCCTGCCATGTGCATTGCACCATTTTTTTCCCAAACTACTCTAGAAATGTTGTATCCCGGTCTGCAAAACGGACAAGAATAAGACATGTTCTATCTTCTTGCAGAGCCAGTGGAGTGGACATACAGACGTCCGGATCTTTTGTGGCCCCATTGCAATAAATGGGTCTGCATCCGATCCACAAAAAATAAGGATCGGATGCAGGCCGAACATACGGCTGTGTGCATGAGGCCCAAGACTAGGCAAATTATTTGCAGATCCACATTGTGCCTGATGAAATAACAGCTCCGAAAGTCTCACTAGGAAAAGGCCACAATCTGCCAATAAGAAATAATAGACGTTGAAACTTCAAGATAAAGACAAAATATAGGGCATGTTCTTTCTAGTTAAAACTTTGAGAATTATTTGTCTGGTGAACTCCAGGAAGTCATTTTCTCACACCATGCGTTTGTTTAACCAACTGAAATTGGTTGTAAGCATTTAATACCACTTTTTCTCCTTGCCTTGATTTTAATGCTGTCATGCAGGGTGAAACCAACGAGATTTCCCAGTAATTCACCCTGGAGGTTATACAATAAATGAAGGAAAAAAGAGGAAAATAAACTGAGCATTTCTTTTATACTGGGGGAACAGGCAATAAAAAGCAACTTTATTAAAAAGCATTACTATTTCCTTACAACATTTTACTAGCCAGGGCAGAACATTGCTCTGGGTGACTATTTTAACAGCTATTATTGAAAAATCTGTTCAGTGGGTGTGGAGGGCCAAGCCTAGGTCACCGGAGTCCGTCAGATTCTGTGGGTGGTAGGGGAAGGACTCATCAGCCAAAGGCCTTATATAAATTTAATTCAAGAACCATGAACATTATTGAAGCAATTTCAAGGATTCGAGCAGCATTAATCTAGAACAGCGATTACAATAAAAAAGGATTTGTCTTCTTCTGATGGCATTAAAAGCAGCAGTTAGTGGTCAGACACGTAATGTAATAGATAGAGTGATTCAGATGACAACCCTTAGATTTATTGTAAAGTGATGGTCTCATACTTTGTGAATAGGAAATGCTTCTGGAGTGCATAAAATCAAGCTTAAAGGTGGGATAAAGGGAAATGGGCTAGTGATTGGGAAAATTAAACCCCTGTTTTCATCCGTTTTTTCATATAGCTTGATAGGATAGAAAGGCATTAAAATGGTTCATGTTTGAAGGCTTAACATTATTGGATTCTGCAATTTGCTTGTGATCGCTCTGATATAACTTGGTAAGGATGCTGCCTGGCTGGCTTTTTAGGGTTTTCATTGAAATGCAGCTACAAGATGATGACCAAGAGCCTTTGGAGCGGTTATTTAGGTTCCCAGTGGAAATGAATGCAGATTATTTGATTTAGCCACGTGCCAACTGAATTTTTATTATCCCTTTACCTTTTGGAGAAGTGAATGTTTCAGCTTTTTGGTGACCAGACGTGGTATAATTTACAACCCATGCTGCAATTGGATGAGGAAGACAAAAGAGTGAAGAACCAACTTTCGGAGTATGAAATGTGCTTGAGGTGGAAGCAGTTTCCTTTACTGATACAACATGATGGGGGGATTCAGAGTTCATCTACCCATGATGGGTTATTGCATGTCGTAGGCCTTGTTAGGAAAAAGTAGCCGGACTGGAGTTATGATATTTTTGTTTCCATGGGGACCATGGATATCAGAGGGGGAACAGCAAAACTGCTGATAAAGGTGCAGAGAAATAAGTTGAACAAACTCCTGAACTCAACCGTACCCTATGAAAGCTTAGAATTAACTAATATGTCCAAGTTAGGCTACTTTCACATCTGCATTTTTGCTAGAAAATTTTCAGAAAATGCTTCTGTTAGAATAATACAACCGTCTACATCTGTTAAGAATGGATCCGGTTGTATTATCTTGATCTGCGCCGTTTTTCTGTCCGGTATGGGAATGCAACCAAACTGAACAAAATGCATTCTGGTGCAATCTGTTCCATTCAGTGTCCCCGTAAAGAAGCAGGGCCACATATACCATTATAGTCCTTTACCCCAGTGGAGATCATTAGCTCTTCTCTCTATTGCATACACTATGGCCAATTTAATAGAAAGCCATTTAACCTATGTTAATGGAGTCGCAGAGGAAACTCGTGCATAGCATTTGCATGTTGTTCTTGGGTTTTTATTGCCCCTGGTTGACTTGCAGCCAAGCAAGCATACTAAACCCTAAAGCCCCTTTCACACAAGAGAATTTTCCACGCTGGTTGCGATATGCGACGTGAACGCACTGCACCCGCACGGAATCCTGACCTATTCATTTCAATGGGTCTGTGCACATGAGCGTTTTTTTGCCTGCATCAGTTCTGCGTTGTTTGAGAATCAGCAGCATGTTCTATATTCTGCGTTTTTCACACAGCCCTGGCCCCATAGAAGTAAATGGCGCTTCAGTGAAAGATGCATTGCATCCGGATGTAGCCTGGATGCAGTCCGGGTGCAATGTGTTTTTCACTGATGGTAGCTAGGAGATGTTGTTTGTAAACCTTCAGTTTTTTTTTCCGCACGTGTGAAAAACGCATAAAAACTGATAGCATCCGCGCAGTAAACACTGCAAACACTGAATGCAAATGCAGGCAAAACTGACTGAACTAGCTTGCGAAATGGTGCGAGTTTCACTGTACGCACCCTGAACGCATCCTGACAATCCGTATCGTTCGTGTGAAAGAGGCTTAGGCCCTAAGCAGTCATGCTGCTCTTTGCTCCCCATTGACTTGAATGTTAATGACCACACCCTACAGAAAAAAAAAATATCAAAGTGGAAACCATTTAAGAAAAGCAATTAGCAAAAATCCATTTTAAATCCATTTTAATGTTTAAATACACATGTCTAAAAAATAGAAATATATTGCAAAGGTTTTACATTTATTAATTTAAAAAATATTCCGTATAATACATAGACCAGCGATACATTTCCCAGCAATGCATTCCCAGCTGGAGCGCTTACAAAAATGCATTTACAAGTCATATTTTAATTACCATCAGGAATGGTTCACAAATATACACCTTTTATCTGTATGTGCAAACTTATAGCAAAATGTCAAAAAATACTAATTAAAAGTAGCTCCCTAAAAACAAACCTTTTAATAAATGCTTATTTGAAATGTATTACATTTACATATGCAAAAATATATGCAAAAATATGCCATCTCTGATAATTATAGTTTCAAACCAGTAGCTGTGTTGCTTAAAATGTTACTGTGTACTGTATTTAATATTCCTTGTTAAAATTAATGACTTGCAATGGAAATCATGTATAACTATACAGCATAAAAAGACGAGAAATCCTTCATAAACAACTCAAATCGTGAACTTAGAAAAGGAATTTCATCAAGTTTGTTAGACTGAAGAGATCACAATCATGGGGTAGTTACTCTGACCATAGGGCATAGTTTACTAAATAGTTGGAGGGATGAGGCAAGATGGATCTGTCATAGTACTGCCTAAATTTACTTCATTGCAACTCTAAAAACACAATTGTCCTCAAACATTTAAAGGGGTTGTGCCATATTTTGAGGTTATCCCCTGGATAACTAACTAATTGGTGGGGGTCTGACTGGTGGGACCCCCAACGATCCATAGAATGGGGTTGCTATTCTCCCTGATCTGATGGACTGGCAGGTTGGGAATGCACCCTGACCTCTATTCATTCATCATGGCACTCCCAGAGGTAGCAGACTACAGCCCATAGAGAATGAATAGAGCGGAGGGACAGATGGTGGACCTGCCACTCGGGGAATGGAAACCCGTTCTCAGGATCAGTGGGGGTCCCAGTGGTCAGAACCCCACCAGTTAGTTGTCCCCTATCCTGTGGATAGGGGATAACTTCAAAACTTGGCACAACCTCTTTAAATATAGAATGTATTACCAATTGTCACAGATTATTTTGCATGTGCATAGTTTGGTCTTTGATGTAACAAATATCTAATAATGTTAATTTTGCATTCACTATTTATACATTTTGGATCCAACAACTCTGACCTTTCCAGTTGGCTAGCCATTATATGCATTTAATGAGCTCTATGAATGATGCAAGCTTATGTTTACCTAGAAAACAGTAGGAAAAACTGGACACAAGAACCAGGAGAATGGAGGTGTCGGCAGTTCAGATAATACTGTGCTTCCTAGTTGGCTAGCATGATTAAAGGGGTATTTCACTTTATATTGAAATACGATGGGTATCTTCAGGGATTACACTGTTGGTGTCATTGATCTTACCTATATGGTTCGACATGTCATAGGGTAATATTTTATATATTTTTTATAATATTTAATAATTTTTTAAATTTATCATGTGGGTCATGTATACTCTAAGACTTTTACTCTGCATTTAAAATACAACATTATTATGGTCCGTGCGCATAGGGCCCGCACATGGAGACCGTATGGCGCTGTGGAGCTATAGGTACTCTGTATATCACCATATGGCACAGTATTATGGAGATACTATCCCCCAGAAACAAAGCTTCTAGAAAAACTCTGCAGCACAACATCTGGTGGAGCGTTCAGTAGGTCACCAAAGACTTCTATGGGTGCTGTATTGCATGGAGTACGATTTAGCGCTTATATGGATTTGTAATATGGCGCATGAAGTCTAATGGCCGTTTTGGAATAAATGCCATCATCAAATAAAAGGCGTTACAATTCTACAAACACATTTAAAACTCGGATAAGGTATATAAAACTCAATAGACTGCCTAAGTTTATATAATGATACGTCAGGGCAGCCCATATTGTCTACGTTCTTTTCATACATTTTGCCGTCTGTGTTCTGACATATGGACAGTAAATACATGTTTGAGATCCTGTAGGTTATTAGGGGGTGTTTTAGTATACAAACACAATCACATTGCATTTCAGCGCAGACAAATGGATATTGTGCTAACACCCACTCGAAATGTACATGGCGAGCACAGACCTATTAGTGACGGCAAATTTGAATGTGGTCCAGTTTACTGCTTAACATGAAATTGAGGTAAATCCAATGATTTCATTTTTAATAATGTAAATGTAATTTGTTCAGTCTATATCGACACAAAAGGAAATATTTGGATGGTGAGCAGTTTTGGGGATTTCTACAGATAATTATTTTAAGCTACTCAGCCTAGTGTGTGTGTCCTATTAATATGAAGCCAAACTGCCAGCAGGGGAGAGCTGCATCCAGTCCAGAAGCTAAATGACTCACTGAAAATCAATCTGTTTTCCCCTCTGCCTCTGGGTTTTCTTTGGGTTCTGTCCTGACTTTCCTCCAGTCATAGCGAGAGCTTAAGGCTTAGGGCATCTTTTGGTATGACTGCCGTCTGTCTTTCTGACTCCGTTCTGTTCATCACAGGCATTGAGGAATTGTGAGCAACTGGACTCTGATGTCTGACCCTTACACGTTCCTCCACAGATCTGGCCTTGATGGAATAAGATGAAATCTTGGCTTTATTGTATTGGTCGCTGCAGTAGCAAAGAAAACACCTGGATAAAATGTAAAAACAAATATATTAACAAAATATACATGAACATAATCTTACAAAAGCACATATTACTGTTAATGATACATAGGAATGCTAAATTAATGACATTATTCAATTACAGACCCCACCAGTCAGAAAAAAGTTATCTCATCTGAGGTTAGGGATTAGTTTGTAACTAAAGCATGAATACAATCCTTTATTAAACTGAATTACAGGTTAATCCCATATGCTACAAGCTCCTTTTTATGGTAAAACTAAACCTCATACATCTAAGGCCTTATTTGGATGGGCTTATTGTACCTATGTTTTGGAGGCCATACTCCAGTAGACAGGGGTAGACTGGGAACTTAAGTTGCCCTGGAAAAAATACTAAAAGTGGCCCCATTTTGTAATTGGGTCCAAACTGATGGAAGGCCAGGCCAACAATACCATATACTGGCACATTATACCACCTCAAAAGAGCCAAATACCACAGTCCATAACAAAATACTGCCGGCAGCACAAAACACATCGCCAAAAACTTCCACTGTCCGGCCATGAGAAGGGCCCACTGGGAAATTTCCCTGTAAGGTCTAGGGCCAATCCACCCCTGCCAGTAGACCAATCAGGTGTGCAGGTTAAACAAATGAAGTAGAACCAAAGAACAGAGGGATGCTTAGGTGTTACATATGCAATACAGACCATGACGGATTATAATATGCATGGCCCAAAGACTTCATTCACATTGCAGTTTTATTGTGATCCCCCGCCTTTTCCCCCCTCCAATTCCAAAGACATTGTGGTTTGATCACAGTTTTTGCTGTGAATCATGCAAAAACTGTCACAAAATTGGTTTGTGCAATTATGTGCAGGACGAGCCCTTGCTCACATGATTATGGAGTAAGAGGTTCTTAAGCTAGAGGGAAAAGTTGCAAAGAGGAGGAGTGGGTGAATAGCTCTATAAATGTATGGGGTGTGAGCTGTAGTCTGTATTAGTTTATTTTTTTTATTTTTTTTTGGGAGGGGGTAGTCTAGGGTGTGTATTTAGGGTGTCTACATTTACAGGGTCTAGGTTGTGGGTCTGTTTATTTAGGGTGTCTGGTCAATTGTCTGTTTGGGGATCTGTATTTGTTTAGCAGGACTTGGGACTTTAATAGTTTTTAATTTTGGGGGGGGTGGTCTTTGGTTTGTATTTGGAGGTGGGGTGGGGGGCTGTTTTTATTCCAAGATTTGATCTGGGGTCTGAATTTATGTGGATAGAGAGGCTTGCGGTGGCTGCAGTAGTGTAGGGTCAAAAAGGTCTTGGCAGCAACTCTGTAGTCAACAGGAGTAGCAGTCATGGCAGTCTGGCATAGCTGAAGAGGAAAAGTAAACAGAATGTATACAATCAGAGAACACAATTGCATTTTGCAAAAACTCTCCATGTAGGCCAAGCATAACTGACAACTGGGTGGATGTGTACCTACAGTCATATACTGTCAGATACTGTCCCTACTATGTGTAGGGACATAGCCCTTTCACAAAGAAAATGGTGATGTCCAGTTGTCAATTCTTTCAGGAAAAGGTGGGTATGTCTATAGACACAGTGTGGCAGGGTACTAGTGGGGAGGAATAGGCCCGCAGATAGATTTTAGAACAGCACAGGACCTATGGTCTACACATTTATTGTTGAATATGCAATTCTAAATAGGTAACTCGTCTGAATGAGGTCTAAAGGTGACCATAGAAAGTTCAGCTCTATTTAAATGATCATAAAGATAAAATATTCTTTAGTAAGACCAGGTGCAATACCCCATCCCTGTGGGTATCTGCAAACTTTGTTTTGTTATATAATGTTTGCATTGGACACCAGCAGGGGAGGCATGGTTGGAATAAGGAATGGGGCTAACCATTCTTGGTAGGAATAGGATAGTTCTACTTCCTGCCAGGAGAAGGGTGTGTTGGCTAGGAGAGAGGAATAAAGAAGCAGAGAACAAGCTCAAACTTCAGATATCTTCAAAACTACATTGTTTACAGTCAGAAGGGTGACCAGCTACCATAGCTATCCAGGCCCTGCTGCAAGTGAGGGACTACAGCTCAGACAACATACACCTAGATTATATCCAGGCCAGACCAATTCAAAAGCCTGTATTACACAGTGGACACCTGCAGCCACAAGTGCCAGCATTCAGCTGTTAGACAGAAGTTTAGAAGAGAGACATCAGCAAGATAGCATTAAAGATGCCATTATATATCACTTTTCCAGCCACTATAACTCATTATCTGAGAAGAGAAATTGCAGGTATACAACTACTGATGGATCTACTAAAAATTCTATTTTGCACTTCTATAGCCACTCCTATCCTCTGTACTGGCTCCTCAGGAGCTTGCTGCACAGTATCCTTTACATAAAAAGTTTACAAGAAAAATCATCTAAAGAAATCCACGACTAGTGTGCACACTGAACCTTGTGCTTCACAGCTCATAAGATAATTAATTCATAGCATAGATTATACAATGACCAGAGTAGAACATGCAAAACTTTAACATCTACTATTGAGTTTCTAAATGCATCATAGTATTTCAGATTATTATATCATTTAAATTATTGGATGTGATATATGTAAAGTCATGTCTTTATATATATATATATATATATATATATATATAGTGACAGGCCTCATATATACTAGAGGAGATGTATGGTATGATTTGCTGTGTTTTCCCCACGTCTACCTGGCCTGAGGTGAGACCAAGTAAAATAATCACTTGGGGATAAAGCAATCCTCAGTGTGTGAGAGGAGGGGTGAGGCCCCAGGCAAAAGACCTGGAGAGGGCCTGTGTGGTCCCAGCCAGGAGGGCTGAGCGGCCACAAGGCTAAGGAAGCCTGAGTTTGGGGGGACCCACTGACGCCTGAAGAGATGTGTCGCATGGTCAGTCAGGAGGACTACTGGACCATGTCGCCTCAAGAGTTTTCACTACTTCCACCAGGAGGACTGGTGGGTTGCATTGATCACAGCTAAGGAGGCTGTCTGACCGAAGCTGAATACCACAGTGTGAACACAGACTTAAAGGGGAGTTAGGGAGACCTCTGTATAGTGAGTGCCTAGCCGGGCAAGTGTTTCCTGTTTTGTGTTGATGTAACACTTTGTGAGGTGAAGCTGCGACTTCATTGTGCCGAGTGATGCCAAACTTGGAAATGTGATGTGCTGTGTGACAAATAACGCACTGTTTGAGCTTGAAAACCCCATGTTTAATGAGAAGTCTGTCATTGCCGACCCCTGAGAAAGAGCAATATATATATATATATATATATATATATATATATATACACACACAAACACACAATAAATTAGTCACCAGATGACCGATCATGTCATTTGTCTGTATTAGACAGTCAGATGTGGCAGACAATTGTCGGGAGGGAAGTGTTCCCTCCCGGCAATCGCCTGCATGCTAGCAGAGGAGACCGCTGCTATTACATGCAACAATCTCCTCCGCAGCATGGAGAGGAGTGATGGCTATGCCATAGCTTGTCCCCATACTGTTTAGTGGTTTGCCAGCGGCAGATCGTGATTAGACACCATGATCTGCCACCCGCAAATAATTTTTTAACATATCAAAAGATTTGGATTGCCCGGTGAATGAGCAATTTCTTGTTCATGGAGAAATCGGCAGCAGCAAGGTGATCACTAATGAGCTTTCCTAAAAACACTCGTTAGCGATCATCTGCCGAAAAATTGGCAGGTGTAATACAGTTTTCATTTCATTTAGAGCACTTAAAGGTGCCCATACACCTTGAATAGCTATTGTCCAAATGAGCCTTCTTTCCCGACTCCGCATGTGTGTGGGTTTGCTACTACCTGACACCTCTTGTGACATGTCTCCGTGGAGAACAAAAGGATCAGAAATTGAAATTCAATAGATGATTTCAGGGTTAGAGTCAGGAGCATCCTAAACACATTTGGTTGTAGGTGGGACTGGTCAAAAATGGCACGTTTCAGTGACAATACTTTGATGTGTGTGAAGGCCTTTACTCTATAGCTTTACATTCTTTGTTCACATACATGTTGCGCCAACCCTCCATACAAGGGTGTGTGAGACCCAAACCAGGGCATTAGCATGTCTTGCACAGTCATAGTTAGCCTTTTCTTCACGCAGTACAACGTTGTATTCTGCTGCCCTAGTCCTGTATCTAAATTAATCTCTCTATATTCAACTGCATCACAGTATTCCTTCACCATTAAGGCTGTGGGGGGGGGGGGGGTGTTGCAGTTTCAATTTTCGCCTCAGGCAGCAGAAAGGCTAGGTGCACCCCTGCCCTCAGTGGCTATGTATGGTAAGCAGCAATGATGGTGGTAGTACTCCATTAGTCTCACTCTAAATACACATTGTAATTTTCCAGGATAACTACAGGCATACAATTCCATTTTAATTAACTTTCATTGTAATTCCAAGGCTGAGGGGTGCAGATCTTCGATCCAGATAGCCGGTCCGTCTCAAAGTTTGGGTGCCAGAGGCAGTTAACCCTTTTTACAAGAAGTGAATTCTAAATGCCATAAACAAATGTTATCTCATTGTCTGAATCCAGTACACAGCCTTGGCGGTTCTAGACTTCCTATGACTGTGTTCTTTTTCTCTTGGGAGTATCCTTTGAGTAAAGTAACTCTGAAAGCTTTTCCCATCTCAGAAGTGGATTCTCCTAGAAGAGGCTTCTCCCTGGGCCTTCTTTTCAGGAGCTCAGACCTGTGGCTCTTATCTCTTGCTCTGCTCGTTTAATACTCTCTAACCAGGGGTTGGGCACAGTCAATCAGTCTGTCAGTTAGTGAACCATTTGTGTCCATATATTGCCATTTGGCATTTATAGTGCACAAAGAAATACGTGCTTTAATAAATCACATTTGACTCTGTAACAGTAAATTAACCCTTTGCAAAGATCCTCTGGAGCACTGCTTCCCTTCTCCTTCAAGCTGCAGTTACTGATTTGACCTTTCTTCCTAGACCTCTACTCAGTCACCGTCACTTGTGTGTACTGATCACACACTCAGACCCCAAAACCGTGTATATATGGAAGTGCAGCAAGCCCACCTAAAGAAGCTGTACCACAATGCTTTTAGCTCTACAACATCATTTTTAGGTAAATGCAGGACACCACATAATGGTCCCTTCTGATTGATATCTCCTCCTCCTGCATATACAGGAACACCATTCCTGTTGCCAATAACTAATACAGGAATGGAGACAGCACTAAGACAATAGCTCTCCAGCTCCTACTGTGTACGTCAGGGGTTGCCCAGACTCAGTATAGTTGGCAACAATAATACAATGCCAACTTAAATATCATTACAACATCAAATTAAATTACATTTACTAACAGTACAGCCTAAGCAGAGCTGGTTTTGTTTGAAAACTGACAATCCAAGCTTTAAAACAAGATCAGGATTGCAGCATTAGCTCATCTGCATTACAAGATATAGTCTTTAGAAATCAGGTTGCAACCTTTAGCAATTTTTTGAGCTTCCTGCCCCATTTCCAAAGTGGCAAGAAAAGAGGGAGGGGTTACATGCAGATCGCCAAACTTACAATGACCTTCGCCAGAAACTGACAAATTATATGTCTACGTAATTTGCTAGCTGGCATAGACTCAGTTTACTGGCACGCGGCAGGGCAGAGATGTGTCCAATTTATTAAGAGCCACCTGGCTCTTAACGAAATAGGCACATCTCACGCTAGTGTGGGGATATCAAGACTGACGTATGAGTATGCCAGTCTTGATAAGTGTTGCTTTAACCAGTTATATATACACAGTTATTTAATGGTTATAGGTGTGTGTAAAAAAAAAATATATAATAATAATAATAAAATACACACACACCCCTATTGAAAGAAATGCTTTTGGAAACAATATCCTTTCAGCAATCATATGTAGATGTTACTAGAGTGGAAATGGAGTTGGACCATTAGAAAAAAAACTTTTAATGGTCTATTTCAGAAAATTGTTATGCATTACACTTAACCATGAGATTCCTTAAAGGAAAAAAAAAAAAAAAGTAACTGATAAGAAAAAGTATTCAGTGCTCATGACATTGGCAGGAAGGTGTTTTAAGCATGTCAATGGATTACATGTTCCAACTAGCATTCACATGAAAAGGAAATCCATTAGTGTTTCAGTAGGCAAAGGAACATTTATTGTTACATTATTGCAATCAGATAATGCTTGTGTTTCATTTAATGTCAGCTGAGCAGGTTGCAACCTGAGTCAATACTGTTAATATGACAAACATACTTGGTTTAGTTAAGTGCTTTTCCTTTCTCCTAAAATATTATACAGAGAATACACAGTGAACATACACTAATATTATAAAAAGCTTCACAAATGCTATCGTTGATTTACTTTTCATTATGTAGTTTGGAGGAGGTTTTATAATCCAACTTTGTTCTGTGAATTTAAAGAGAAACCACAGAATGTGCAGTGTCCTGAAATACACTGCAAAGCATTGAAAGTGTAAATATCAATGTATTTCATATATTATGTGCATGTACTACAGATCCCACAAAGTTGTATAGAGAGTGTGAGTTCCCATGAGGTTAGTCCGGGCTGGCTCTACCCTTCCTCTCTAGGGGGAAGATTCTGGAGTTAATGGCTGACTGCTGAGGCTGCATATATACCTATAGACCTATAGGGAGATTCCATTCCCCTACAGCCAACAAGCAACTTATGTGCCAGTCCTAAAAAGTAAAGATCTACAGAGGGTTTAGCAAACAGAAAGGGATTGTGGATTTTGGCAAAAAAGGTAATTGCTGCTAATCTGGCTACAGCCTCCTCTGCATGTTGTGGAAACTCTGTAAGCTACAAGCTGCCCACCATAATCAAAGAACGGGAGGGCCCACTGTTCAGAGACTGCATTCCCCTGAGGATACTGTGGATATCATATACTTATATATCGGATGATAGAGAAAATGCATCCCTTTAGGCTTGGAAAAAGAGATTGACCAGTCTAATTGAGAGAGAGTAGCTACCCTCCATATACAACCTTTGGCAACTACTTGCAACGACTGTAAAGACTGCATTTCATATCAATAGTGCTTGTGTGGATATCCTACTGACCGGCTTTAGTAAAGTACTGGGGATTTGTTATACCAATACTGGTCTCATCATTATACCAAACTATATTTGCACCGCAAGGTGCTGGCATCACAACCTGCCTTGCACCATAAAACAGCAACATCAAGAATACCTCAACCGCAATCAGGCAGGAGAACCCCGGAACCAGAGTGTGCCCCAAAGGGAAGAACCAGTGCCCCTTTCCCATCACTGCACGCCGGCCCAGGGAGCTTCAGGAAACCGTGAGTATGAGTACTCATGTGCTCCTCTACAAATGCATTAAATTTGCATCACAAGATCAAGGCTATTACCAATGACACTGGTCAACTGACTTGATCCCACATGACCAGTTAGCCTTGATTCGGGGCTCATTAATAAAGAAATAAATCTTGGAGATGTGGAAATTGATTCGGAATTTGTCCGGAATTTCCCTAAGAATTTGGATGCTAATGAATCTGAATTTCTTGTGATTCCTTGAGAGAGAGAAAACCTAGTTTGCTAAGCTTTCTTTTCATTTTGGAAAGAAAGCTAATTTTTATATATTTGTTTTTATGAGAAAGATATTCAAATTAGCTTTTCTTTCAAAAATAAAAAAAAAAGCTACCTCTGTCTGATGCCAGCAAAAGTAAGAAATGCAAATTTGCACATATTTTCCCCAGAAACATAAAGCATCCTTGCTTGGCCTACACAACTCCTCATGCATACTAGGCACTCTCCATATTATGAATCAGCAACCACCAGACCAGTACACATATATTTCCCAGAAACACAGAACAGCATACTAGTGTTTCTTTTTCTCCCTTCCCTCTTGCGTCCCCATATAGTGGAGGACATTGCTGCATGAAAATGCAACTCTTCAACTTCACTGACAAGCAGGCCGTTATCTAGAAGAAACAGTCCGTTTTCAATAACTGCTTGCTTGTCGGTGAAGATGAACTGATAATTGCCTGCCTATCCAGGCCGTCTAAATCCAACTTAATGTTTCCCCTTACCAAACCAAAGACATAGCCAGAAAAGTGATGATAAAGTAGTTTACATATGACTGTGTTGACGTTCTCAGTGCTATCATGACCCTGGAAGAAGTATGGCCATAGCTTCCAACCGGCCATTACTTACACAGTTAAGCACCCTGTTCTTCAACCGACTAAACCATTACAAGCCCCTCCTCTTAACTTGAGTGACAGCTTAAGCTGTCCCCTTGGAAAGCATATCATATGACTTCAGGGAAGGCTAGAACTGCCACTCAAACTCTCTGGGTCAGGGTTTTGGAAAGGTTTATTCATGAAAGGGCAGGATACTTTATACCATATGACTATACTATATGCCATATGTGAATAAATGAAACTCATTTCTCTGGGATATGCTAGCACAGAATTATATAGCCATGTCTAAACTAGTTTTAGTATTACCTTTCTGGCAGGGTCTGCAGTTTGGAGTCAAAAAAGTTGACAGATTTACCTAAGAATATCAAAAGAGAGCCAGCAAAGTATTAAGATTTTATATTGTCCTTGACCACTTTTTATTTCACACATGACTGTTAGGGT
The DNA here is from genome assembly GCA_033119425.1 of Bufotes viridis. NCBI lineage: Eukaryota > Metazoa > Chordata > Amphibia > Anura > Bufonidae > Bufotes > Bufotes viridis. Next base: position 44,075,599 of record CM065596.1, on the reverse strand, counting down.
TAGAGTAAGATTAAAATTATGCCAAAATATGGAAATCTAGAGGAAAAGGAAGAGAAAAGTAGAGAAGGAAGAAGCAAGGAGGAGGAAGATGAAGGGATAAGGGCAGAGGTGGAGGAGAAAGAAGATGATGCAAGAGGAGAAATGAAGATGGGAGAGATGATTAGGGATGAAAAGAGAGAAAGAAGGAGGAGTAAAGAGGGGCAAAAAGGAAGAAGAGGGGGGTCAGGTAGTACCAGGAAAAGCATTCTTATAATCAGCACCACTGCACTTCTTGCACTGCACTGCACTTCGAGCTGCCTTTTCTCCATCCCCACTAACCTTTGATGCTTGGTCATCTTCTTACGCTGATCTTACCATTTTATATGAAGATGGTATGTAGAGTTCGACACAGGATGAGAATTAAATACAGAGTTTAAATCTTATTTTACCTAGGATGCCAGGTTAACATTATGAGTAAATGTGATATTTTGCTGTATTTGAAGATTCTAGTTTTAAGATTTAGAGAATTTGTAAAATAACGATAATCATCCTTCATTGAAATTGGCCTCCTTTTGACAAGTACTGTAAGTGATTCAGATCACTTATGATGTGAACAATATATTCTCAGGTAGCGGCATATGAAGAAAAAGATGATGCTTATAATGGGTTGTGATGTAAAAGTTTATACCCTTGCATTAATGTCTATGATAACGTTAATAGACTTCAAAGAGAAACACCTGAACAAAGCAAATGGCTGTACTGAATGCACTGCGTATTGAATAATTTATAGATAAGGGCAGATTTAATGTAAGACACATCATATCTTGTTTGCATCAATATAGACAGCTGGCTTCTATATAGGATGGAGAACATGAAAGCATTTGTCTGGGCATATACTGTGATCAAACCAAAAGTACCAAACATATCAGTTTGTCCAAGATCAAGTATCTAAGTGCAACCTCAGTGTTGTGTCCCTGTAACAACACCATTTAAGGAGGAACTGCCTTAAAGGGTTGTCTCATCTCAAACAATGATGATATGCCCCCATTGTCATAGGTGCTGGTCCAACCGCTGCAACCTCAACTATATCAAGAATGAAGCCCCGCAAGGTGGTGGCTGGAGGACTCCAGTCCGCCCACCACCAAGTGCACTCCCCATAGAAGTGAATGGGAGCACATGACTGGCCACTGTTCCCATTCACTTCTATGGGCACGACGGAAATAGCTGAGCCAGTGTTGTGGTTACTTCTAGGGGCTCTGCTCTCTCTGCAACTTCTGTACCCTCTCCACTTTGATTGATAGGCCCAAGCATTATGAAGGTTTTACTACCTTGTCTTGTCAAAGTATATTTTTCTCAGCAATGCAGGCACATATGAACATGGGACACACATAGACCTCTTTCGCTGCCAAGAGCACATGCAACATGTTAGCCAGTTTCATAGGTAAAATTCTGCGGACAGATGCCCTTTAAAGGGCTTCTCTAATGCTTTACATAAAAATTGACAATTCAGTGCTTGGGAATGTAACTCAGTGAAAATGGCATATGAAACTAAAGGCATTATTGATCCATATTAATAACCATCACCAGCTGACCGTGGGCATGGACTAGGGCACATGTGTAGGGAGTTTGTAATCTCAACTGGACTCTTACTCTAGAAGTGCCGATAGCATTCTCAGGACATAAAAACAGAAGTGCCAAAGGTGCTAAACCAGCAAAGTATTACACTATCAAGGTTTTAATTGCACTGTATGTCATTTCATTTATATACTGTATTTAAACACTATATGAACAAAAGTATTGGGTCACACTTCTTAATCATTGAATTCAGGTGTTTTATTCTGTCCCATTTCCACAGGTGTATAAAATCCAGCCGCCAGCCATGCAGTTTGCCCCTACAAACATTTGTGAAAGAATGGCTAATTCTAAAGAGCTTACCAATTTTCAGCATGGTACTGTATTAGCATGTCATTATTGCAAGTCAGCAACCTCAGCAACTCCATGCCATGATGTGGAGAACATGAAAAGTTACAGAGGCGCAGATGGGGAGCAACTAATTAAATTCCCCCTTTCATTTTTTAGATATGTGCTGGGAGCTTCATGGTATGGGTTTCCATAACTGAGCAGATAGATGCAAGCCTTAGATCACCAAAGACCATGCCAAACATCAGAGTGGTGTATAGCATGCTATCACTAGGCTCTTGAGCAGCATACAGTGTATATGGTAGAACAAAACTTTATTGCAGTTTAAAAAATTTTATGGACAAGGCTTCAGTCTAAGCTTCTAGATATTAATGAATTGAAGCAACATTAGTGACATAATTATAAGGGTATCAGTTGTGACCCCAGGTCCTCCTGCCACAAGCTGGCAAAAGTATTGACTTGCTCCCCCCTGAGAAGCAAGGACTAGTGTTGAGCGAAGCCGAACTGTAAAGTTCCCAAACTTTGCGAGTTCGGGTGCCCAGACCCGAACCCGAACTTTGCTGGGAAAGTTCGGGTTTGAGTTCGGTGTTCGGTCATTTAATAAAGTTTTTGAAAGGCTGTAGGGCGGCCAATCAACAAGCTTTTAAGCTGTGGGCACTTAGAAGCCATCACAGCCATGCCTAGTAATTGGCCGATGCATCATGTGACCCAGCCTCTATACAAGCTGGATTACGTGTAGCACAGCCCATCAGCTCTGAGTAGTACAGGGACAGGAAGCAGGCAGCTGAAGTTAGGGAGAGTGTTAGGAATCTGGCTATTTGTTTTGTGGGTGACCTATAATGATTTTTTGTGGGTGCAATACACCAGCTTTGTACCCCTGACACAAATATAATAATGAATCTGGCTGTTAATTTTGTGGGTGACCTATAGTGATTTTTTGTGGGTGCAATGCACCATTTTTGTACCCCTGACACAAAAAATATAATAGTTAATACATCCGGTGACATATACCCATTTTTTGTGCGAATATTTGACAGGGAAATTAATTTAGTTTTATCGGTCTGTTAGTTCGGTGGGTGACATATTCCCATTTTTGGTGTAAGGTACACCAGCACTGCATACGTGATAGGGAAATGAATATAGTTAATCCGTCTGTTAGTTCAGTGGATGACATATACCAATTTTTGGTGTGAGATACACATGCATAAATATGTGACAGGGAAATTAATACAGTTAATCTGACTGTTAGTTCGGCCGGGGACATATACCCATTTTTGGTGTAAGATACACGTGCATTGCATATGTGACAGGGAAATTAATATAGTTAATCCGTCTGTTCAGTGGGTGACCTCAAAGAATGAGGAGAGCATGAAATAAGGGACATGACCCTGGTCGTGGTGCTGCTGGTGGATCTTCTATTGCAGGGAGAGGACGTGGTCGATCTGTGCCAGCTACACGCCCAAATGAAACACCTTCCTCGGGTGCAAGAAGGCCACAGGACATTCTTCATCATTTTCTAGGCCTGAATACTGGTGTACGTATGGTGAGGCCAGAACTAGTAGAGGCGGTAGTAGATTGGATGGCTGACAGTGCCTCCAGTATCTTTACATTGTCTCCCACCCGGTCCCCTGCTGAAACCGCAGAGTTGGCACCTGCAGCCCATGGGCATCTGTCTTTTACCTCACCCCCTTGAAAATCAGCCAAGCAGTCAGAGCCCCAAGTCATGCAGCAATCTCTTACGCTTTTTGATGACTGCTGGCGGGTTTTCCGAGGGCCATCCACCTAGCCCTGCCCCAGAAGTGGAAGAGATTGAGTGCACTGATGCCCAACCACTTATGTTTCAGGATGTGGACATGGGAGGACCACCGCAGCACATCTCTGATGATGATGACGAAACACAGGTGCCAACTGCTGCAGCTTTCTGCCATGTGCAGACCGGCAAGGAGGGCAGGGGTGACGAGTGGGTGGAAGATGATGGAGGATAATGAGGTCCTAGACCCCACATGGAATCAAGGTCATGCGGGTAAAGTGTGCAGTTCTGAGGAAGAGGTGGTAGTCACACATGGCCAGCCGCACAGAAAAAGAGGGAGCAGGGTGCAAAAGCAGAGTGGCCATCCCTAGCTTTTATGCCTGCTACTGCCCACCGCCCCCAGGGTTTGACACACCAAAGCCAGCTCCAAGGAGTTCCTTGGCGTGGCAGTTCTTCAGACAATGTGCTGACGACACAACGCGAGTGGTTTGCACACTGTGCAATCAAAGCCTGAAGCGAGGCCTAAAAGTTCAAAACCTAAGCACCACCTGCATGACCAGGCGTCTAAATGCAAAGCACGAGCTGCAGTGAAGTACACACCTTAAAAACCACAAGTGATCTCAGGCTCCTCTAGCTCCCTCTTATGCTGTGGTCTCGGCCTCTTCCTCCCCCTCTGGAGTGACAGTGGAACCTGCCTCCCCGCAAACAGAGAATGTGGCAGCAACACCACCACCTCCACCACCGTCACCCAGCATGTCCACACTGTCCCATGAAAGCAATCAGCTATCTATCCCCCAAACACTAAAGAGAAAGAGGAAGTACCCCCCTACCCACCCGTGATCCCTGGCCCTGAATGCCAGCATTTCAAAATTCCTGGCCTTTGAAATGCTGTCATTACATCTGGTGGAAACAGACTTTTAAAAACCTTATAGTGGTGGCTGTCCCAGCCGCCACTACTACACGGTTCAGAGCCGCCACTACTTTTCCAGGCGAGCCATCCCTGCCCAGCACAATTAAGTGGCGGACAAAATCATCTGTGCACTGAGCAACGCCATCTGTGGCAAGGTCCACATAACTACCGATATGTGGACCAGTAAGCACAGGCAGGGTTGTTATATCTCCCTAACTGCACACTGGGTAAATGCAGTGGCGGCTGGGCCTGAGGCGGATAGCAGTTTGGCACATGTCCTACCACAGAGGATTGCAGGACATTTCTCATGGCCTTCTGTTCCCTTCTCCTCCTACTGAGCTTCCTCCTCTACTGCCTCCTCATCCGGTCAGCGTAACACCTTCACCACCAACTTCAGCACAGCCAAAGGGAAACAAAATGACAGCAGGCTTTTTTGAAACTCATCTGTTTGGGGGGGAAAACCCCACACCACACAGGAGCTGTGGACGGGCATGGAACAACAGACCGATGAGTGGTTGGTGCCACTGAACCTCAACCTGGCCTGGTGGTGTGCGATAACGTGTGAAATCTCGTAGCAGCTCTGGGGCTAGCCGGTTTGACGCACATCCCTTGCCTGGCGCATGTGCTGAATTTAGTGGTGCAGAGGTTCCTGAAAAATGACCCCGATATGTCAGAGCTGCTGCAGAAAGTCTGTGGGCGCTTTTGGCGTTCTCGCCCTGCTGCTGCTCGCCTGTCTGCGCTACAGCGTAACTTCGTTCTTCCCGCTCACCGCCTCATATGCGACATACCCACAAGCTGGAACTCCACCTTGCACATGCTAAAGAGAGTGTGCAAGCAGCAGGCGATAGTGGAGTTTCAGCTGCAGCACGCACGGGTGCATCGCTCTGCGGAACAGCACCACTTCACCACCAATGAGTGGGCCTCCTTGCGGGACATGTGTGCTGTGTTGCGCTGTTTGTAGTACTCCACCAACATGGCCAGTGCCAATGACGCCATCCTCATCGTTACTATCCCACTTTTTTGTTGAAAAAACATTTCGGGCGATGATGGAAGAGGATGTGGCACAGGATGAAGAGGAGGAGGAAGAGGGATCATTTCCAAAGTTATCATACCAGTCATTCACAAGTGGCTCGGAGGGCGAGTCCCTGCACCAACAGAGGCCAGGTACACAACTGTCCAGCCAGGACACAGTTCTGCAGGACAATGATGATGAGGATGATGAAAAGGAGCATGATGAGGAGGAGCATGATGAGAAGGATTGAGCCTACTCTACTGCCACCAATGAGATCCCGTTGATAAAGGTCTAATTCAGACCGAAATGTTCTGGAAATACAATGTGGCTAATACTTTTGTTTTATCCCTGGATATAAATGATACTGTATGGAATAATAAGTGATGTGAATGCTTCTTTGATTATTAAAAAGGATTGCATATACCTTGACTAGAGTGACATGTATATTCCTCTCTAAGTACTTTTTTCTCACGAGCACCCAGACCACCACACTGGAGTGCAGATCACATATCTACATAATCATTAAAATGAACCAGGCATGGATTCCACAGGACTTGTCCGTACCTTTTGCTGAGTAGACAAGTATACTGGCCGCACCCAGCCATTGTTATACTCCAGCGCACTCTCTCTTTGCATTCTCTTTTCTATTTACCAATGTTTTGGGGTCTTCCCAAATTTATAAAAAAATAAAAATAAAAAAACGAAAACATGTTGGCTACCTCCTCCACCACCGTTTCCACCTACACCGCCAAGTCCACTGCCTCCTCCACTTTGACCTCCGCCTCCTAGTTCAAGATTATTATTTTTTTGATGAAAACATGACTATTACCCTTTAAGTAATTTCCCTATCCACATTTATTTGCAGGGCAACTGTCCTGCTCTTGCCCCCTTTTGCAACCCTCTAGCCCTTACTATGACTATTTTACAGTTATTTTAGTGCACCAAAGTTCGGGTCCCGAACCCGAATTTTGACCCGAAGTTCGTCCGAACCCGGCGAACACAAACATCCACGGGTCCGCTCATCCCTAGCAAGGACCAAATATAGCATAAACATTCTTGGACCCCTTTTGTGTTTGCCATCAAACTGCTGCATGCATTTCTATATCTCCATTTCAGTGACAGAAGGAAAAACCAAATTTGCCAGGAAGGTAGTACCGAAATGTTCTTTAGGTTGTTGTATTGCTGCTGCCATGGAAGTGAGTGTAGCGTTCTCTATTCCCAGCTCTAAGGATGGTTGTAGGGTCATACTGGGTAGAATGTAGACAAGGTAACCAGAGCTTCTGAATCTAGGACTCAACCAGTCACAGGAAGTTGGTAAAAAAAATTATACATTCTGGGCACAGCCTGCTTAGCAGCCCAGGAGACTGGTATCTCCACGTAGGAGGCTGAGACGCGACAGAGGCACCTTCACCCATGAAGCAGAGCCCCAACAGAGACTTGTAACAGTATTCAGGAGCATAAGCCACTAATCAAGAAACTGGTACCTGCGCTAAGAGATAATGCTAATAGACTGGTTTCAGCACCCAGGAGGCTGAACATCTAAGAGACACTGGTACTGACGAGGAGCAACTAATATAGATGGTTTGACCTGCACCCATTGGATTCAAATCAAAGGTTTGACATTAGGGTCATTACTTTCTAGTTACACTTCTGTACCATATGTCGTTTTTATGATTTTTTTTTTACATTCTATTCGATGGAATTAATTCATGTGGATATTTCAAAAATATATGAAAATAATCAGATTTCAGGGGTATTTAATTATATTGATACACCGATCTGATGCATAGAAGTGTAGATAGGCCAAGAGTGATTTCCTGTCCCTTCCATACAAGCACATTCCGTTCCCATGGTCGCCTTTTCAAATGGCTGCTTTTCCAGTAAGGCAGTCATACACCTGTTCAAGTACCACTTGCAGGCTTTGTTTCCCACACAGTGTGTCATGTCTGTCACTTAAAAACTGTCACACTCACAGTAGCGCTCAATGAAGCTGTGGTTTATAAAACTTTTAAGAACTGCAGACACTAAAGACTCTATTGTGATTCAGCAAAAGTCTTTATAATGTATTGTTACTTAATGGAACACTTATCCTTTATCCAATGTCGGACTTTTATTTCTTGGCAACAGAAGTAGAAGCTTACCATGTTAAATACTTATATGTATTTATTATAGCATTAGACTTCTATTTAATAAAGCTGTTAAAAAAAGCATTTTAACAATGAAATTAAACCCATAAAGGAAATGGGTCACAGACATAATCTGGAATTGTTCTTCCTCTAATATTCAGATTGCCAGGAACATTATTATTGAAGTAGGAAATAGCGTTAAAACATGCACAGTACTGAGTTCAATAGAACAATTGGAAAACAAACCATAAGAGGTTTTAATTTTGCATGTTAGAGCTTGAGTTGTAATGTCTAATAAATTAGCTTATAGGCAGAAATAATTAGCTATTTATCGGATGTGTTGATTTTTATGGAATGCTCCGTTCTGTAGTGGATATTAGTTAAAGGGTTAGACTGGCCCAACAGAGGATTCAAGAAACAATAATAAGCCCCAGAATTCCTGAAAATGACAACCACTTTTAGAGCTAAATTTATAGCCAACCACTTGCTATGCTATTCTTATGGGGTTGATTCATAAATAACCTGTTAGACCTATTGACGTATTACATTGATGATATGACCTATGTGTGCAATGAGAGCAACATACTCTACTATGCAATTAAAGGTAGACATGCACAGTTCACATGATGGCCCGAGGAACCGTAGTCCCATATTGGGTTCTCCAATTTAAGTATTTCCTGAAAGTGGCATTTTTTTGTAAATGCTTGTGTAGTACCCCAGACCTGTGGGTACTAGAATATTGTATATAGTTTTGTATGTATATTGTTTATATGTATTTGACCATTGTTACCAGTATGTGGAGGGCAAAGGTTGGCACTCAACATGGATAATTACCCTGTTCCTCCCCTCATGGTTGGGGAGTTGGCTGGTCCTGCTTCCTGCAAGGAGAGGGGAATCTCTGTGAGGAGAGGAAGTGCAGGTTAAAGCTCCTGCTTCTTTTCCAGATTGTCCAGAGTGATCACTTATACACCTGCCTCCAGTGAAGTCTTGAGTAGCTTGACAACAAAGTTTACTGCCATGACCAACATCTCCAGATCCTGCTGTAAGGTAAGGTACCAGAGCAAAGACTCATCACCCAGTACATTGCTAGGTCAGTATGACCCAAGTTGTAAATTACAGCCATCCAACTTGCCTTCATAATCCTTACTGGTCTTAGAGAAGATTACACTCAAATTCTGCTGCTATTGGAAGGATTTGAAGTTCTATGTTGCCCTTAGTAAACAGACAGTTAAATTCTGGCCTCATTCTTCAGTACTACATTTCCAGGGATCAACTGCCTGTGGGGGTACACTGTGATGCAACACTGCATCAGGGCCACTACCACTCCCATCCTCTGCACCAGCTCCTCTGGTGCTCTCTGCACTTACTTTCTTCAGCTCCATTCAACTTCTAATCTGCCTTTCCACAGCTCTGAAAAATGGAGACATCCAATTAATAAAAATTGACTGTGTACTAAAAGAGTTATGATGGCACAAAGAAATACACTAGGCTGATCAAAGCCAAAAGGAAACATTAGTAACATACAGGAGCGTTGAAGTAGCTGACAGACGGACGATGATTGGATGATGCCTCCACAATCCCAAAGGGTAAAGTTGGAATTACATGGGATTTGAGTTGGATGCCAGATGGCTGATTTACTGTACCATACCACCATAAACATACATACCCTCTGTTCAAAACTGTATTATATAATTGAGCACTGGCTCTGCTATTTCTGGCAGTCTCATAGTGGTAAATAGAGAGGTGGCTGTGCACGTGTGGTGCTCTTTTCATTCACCACTATGGGGCTTTCGAAAATAGCCGAAAGCGTGACCCACACATCTGACATTGATGGAATATTCTAGCGAAATTAAAGCAGCTCAGAATGTTAGACCCATTTTAGGAGGCTCTTTTCACTTCAGAAAATTAGAATGCTACAATAAACTTACCCATGCTGGACCATGAATAGTTAATTATTTAGTATTACGCCACTTGTAGGTGTTGCAGGGCCGCTTCAATGTAAAGGATTTAAACAATTCTGTTTCTACATTAGATATATATTATCTGGGACAATAGGTTTATACAGCATATAAAGTGATTTCAAAAATTGCAGAGTAGATGAATGTCACCATACATTTCTGCTGGTCCAGTGACGCTTTTAAAGGGTTTGGTGCAATTATTTTTTTTATTAAGGTGTGAATAATTGGTAATGGTAATATGTAAACCTACCCTAATTGGACAGAAACGTCTAAACATTTTAACAGGATCTCTCTCAGTAGTGGTTAAATGGGTTTACAGGTGAATGATTAAAGGCAGAGAAACAATGGGGAGCCAAATAAAGGTGGTACAAACGTGTTTATTGAGGTCATGAAAAGAGTTGTTACTGCTGATGCCAAATGAAACAAGTGGCGTCTAATTTCCCCCCACGTAGAATCTCATTTCTTGCAAGGAATCTCTTATAGATAGGATTAATATAGGCTCCAGACCCAATTACATTTTAGCACAATCATATTCATGTTAGAAGAATCTGTCTTTCAATGTGTTTAATATGGAATAAATGTAAAGATTAGATTGCTTTAGGCAAATAAGGCCATTGTGATTAAAGACCATTATTCACAAACTTTACTTAGATGAAACAAATGGAACATTCAATTTTTGTAATAGGTTTTTTTATAAAAAATTCTGCTTTATTTGGATTCTGCAGCTTCTATGTTTCACAGTACGTAGCAAGCTGCAGAATGCTGTTTACAGGGAATTCCATTGGAAAGCCTTTCTGACAGCTCGTTCTCCTGCCCTCCCTCTCATAAATGATCTTTTGAGCATATTTATGACCACATCAAAATTGAAATTAGGCCGTCGATGAGCTGTTTGTCATAAAGTGGAAGCTTTTACTATTAATGTCCAAGCACATTATGTCATGCTGCTGGATTTCAACAGTTTGATCCTTTTGTTTTTGGGAAGATGAGTGCTGCCAGAAGTGTCTGGTAGTGGCTTTTCCCCCTTTTCCCATGTAGGACACACATTCTTGACCGAACCATGTACGAGTATGGGGTAGTCAACAGATATAGCTCTCAGATGAACAAGCATTTGGTCAACAGCTATCCAATGTTTATAGCCAGTCTTACAGTTGACCAAGGCAGACGAGAAATTTCATGAAATGATGTGTGGCAAAGTGGGTAAGGCCACACAGACAGGTTTCCTGATGCAGTATTGGAAGTTAATATCAGGATTAAAATCTTGATGGGCCCAATTATCCATGTGGATGGCACTCAACCAATTTGGGTATGAATCCATCCTTGCAGATCACAATCACCCTACATGCGGATTGTCTATCTTCCCTCAGGCGGATGGAATTTTCCAGGTCACATGTATAGAAATGTCAGACATTGGTTGGAAGAGCATGACCAAGACTTCCAAGTCCTACCCTAAATCCTGGGCTACACTGCGACTTTTTGTAGCGTGACTGATTGATTTTAACTATTGAATGATAGCTATGCTCCAACTAAATACATTCATTTGGACTACAGCAGACGTTAAATAGTTAAAATCAGTCGCACTACAAAAAGTCTCACTATGGCCAAGGCCCAATTCCCCATACTTGAAACCAATTAGGCATCTGTTAGCTCTATGAATCCTCCCCATGCACCTTCCAGCAACTGTGGGATACCTGTAACAGCCTGCAAGGACCTAGATAAGTCACTCCAAGCCTGTCCAATATCCGTGCTGCACGTGGAAGTTACTGTGGATATCACTTGGTGGTCATAATTATGTGACTCGACTGTATATTTATGCAAGTTAATCATGTCCACCCCCCCTTAAGCCGACTTTTCTTTTAATCTTTTCTCACAACTAAAAGCCTCCATGCCAGTTATCAGTATAGTCGCTCTTCTTTGTACTGTTTCCAGATCCAAGGATATGCCTCCCCAGACCATCACTGATCCACCACTAAACAGGTAGTGCTAAATAAGCTGAACGGTGCTGTGCGTTGAGCATATGACAACACAGGATCTACTGTTCTCAAAAGGTAATAGCCACAGCTTACCTCCTCATGCTCCCTGCACAATGACCTCTGCACATATCACAAACCATAAAAGGTACAAGGGCCCTACCCTGTGTGAAATCAAACTAGGATATTGATATTCAGACAAAACAAATACAGAGGCTTACCATAAGTGGCTGTGCATCCCTGGGTACAACTCCAGACAATGCATGTGGGTAGCCTCTAACTGGCAACAGTTGCAGCTCCACTCCCCGGAATTCACTCAAATTCCACCATAAAATGCAGAAATTATAGGATAAAAATGAAGATAAAAAGAGCACTGCTGCTATAAAATCTGGTTTATGTGGGAAACCATAAAACAATAAAATCTAAGTGCATGAGGAGATGAAAAACAGGTAGTGACAGATTAAGAAAGTGTATCTCTCTCTTTCCAAAGCACATCACATTTTGAGGTCCACATGTCAGTGTAGGAAACCATTCTGGCAACTGCTGGAGACTAGAGATGAGCGAACATTAAAAAAAAGTCCGTTGTTCAGCGTTCGGGTGGTGGTAAGTCGCGCATCCCGTTATGGATTCCACTATAGCGGCATATGGAATCGATAAGGGGCGGCTGCCACCAAACCGAACTGTTGCACAGCCGAAGGACCTGGGGTGACGTCACTGTCATGTGATCAGTGCAGGGGGCGTGGCTCAGCACGGCTCTAGGTGATGTATTCCCTTTAAAAGAGGTTGTCCTATGAAAAATATTCTACATTTTTCAAGCCACTACCTGAATACATTTAAAAATTTGATGCAATTAAAAATTTTGTATAGCCACTTAAGTATTCAATACAATGTATCTGTATAGCACCACCTGTTTCTTCTCTTGCTTAAAGGGGTTGTCTCACTTCAGCAAATGGCATTTATTATGTAGAGAAAGGTACGACAAGACACTTACTAATGTATTGTGATTGTCCATTTTGCCTCCTTTGCTGACTGGATTCATTTTTCCATCACATTATACACTGCTCGTTTCCATGGTAAGGACCACCCTGTAATCCAGCAGCGGTGGACGCGCTTGCATACTATGGGAAAAAGTACTGGACTATGGGCACTCCCTCAGTCCCAGCTACCGGAGAGGCCAGAGCTTTTTCCTATAGTGTGCAAGCATCGCCACCATTGCTGGATTGCAGGGCGGTCGTAACCATGGGTGGTCATAACCATGGAAACGAGCAGTGTATAATGTGATGGAAAAATGAATCCAGCCAGCAAAAGAGACAACATGGACAATCACAATACATTAGTAATAGTGTTGAGCGAACTTGTGTTTTAAGTTCTGCATCCAAAGTTCGGGTTCTCGATGAATCCCGTTATGGATTCTGCTACCATAGACCATAACGATATTTGGAATCCATAACGGGACTCTTCGATAACCCGAACTGAAACTAAAACTTAAAAAAAAAAGTTCACTCAACACTAATTAGTAAGTGTCTTGTATTTACTTTCTGTACATGATATATGCCATTTGCTGAAGTGAGACAACCCCTTTGATTCCCTGTCCATCTTGCTGAGGTGGCCGAACATACTCCGTTTTCAAAGGGACACACCTCCCCCCCCCTCCTTTTCCCCTAAGCTGCCAGATGGAAATAAATCTAGCAGAGCATAGAAGCAATGAATGGGGAGATCTCTGGATCTATTCGATTTAGGGGGTTGGTTCTACCTTTGTTAGAAATCGATGGTTATGTACTATTTGATTTTTTTTGTTTACAGTAATCGTGGGATAACTTCTTTAAGATTTAGTACTTTAAAAGGATGTTGTCCCCCTAAAAAAATTATATTTCAATACTGGACTATAGGTGTTCAATGCGGAGATTGATCTCCTCAGACTTATTTCTTGAGACGTTGTTCTACGTCTTAATTTGACCTCGAAATAACCTGTTTTCATTGTCACGCAATAGTCATTTACATTACCGCCCATTTACTTCACAGTACAGATCTTCACGATTGCAGCCATGAACAAAAGCCATCAACTTCATAATATGATTTAGCATTTTGTTTTACTTTGAAGACCTGTTTAATGTCTACCAGGACTAAGCATAGTCAGAAGGATAATAGACCTTTTTTTGCTATAACAAAAGAACACTTGATATTCTTTAAGTAGTAATGTGCTATAGGGAGTGTCCTAATTGACGAACACATTCAGGTGACAGAAAGCTTAGGCCATGAATACATGACTCACAACTAAGGCACAGTGTGTAAACCTGGTCTAGCCTTGTGTACATCTGCAATTCCTTTATACGTGGTAAGGAGGTTTACGATCCTTACATTAGTGTTAAAATGTGATTTCTTACATCTCAGTTACACAGTAATTTTCTTATGACTAGCAACTCCCAAACGTTTGACTGTGAGATGGAAGGACAGGATGAATGGTTACACCATTGCATGCACTTGGAACCATTTTTTGTGTGTAAAAAAACCATTTACAGTGTAACGTGCAGGTGGAAGGCCAACAGACAGACGTAGACAAGCTATGCCATTACATTTTTCTTTACTGAAACGGTTTCGCAGATACAAAATCAACAATGACAGGAGCAGTGGGTTGTCTACAAAATAATAGGAACAATAGTGGACAACAGTCCCATCATCATAGCTCAGAGAAGAGTCTGCAATAATGCACTGGGAGCACATTTTTTTCCTGTGATTTGCCTCTGGACCTCACTCTGGTCCTGCATGGCCTTAATGCCACCGTTATCTGGTCGACTCGAGTAATAGCTCCCTTGTTCTGGACTGATTCTTGAAGCAACTCTGTAGTTGAACAATAGGGCTGCAATCTAATCACCAGTGGCTCTGGTATCATATGTGTGCGTGTAATATATATATAACATATATGTAATATGATAGTGCTGTATCATGTAACATCAAACATGATGACGGTGCCACACAACATGCTAAAGGGAAAAATCATCTGTCCTGTAGTTAAAGTGGCCATGTATCTTAGATGTACGTTTTGCTACTTCGCAATAACATGGCTCATACTTGCTATATGGTGCAGCTAGCCATAATGGTGTTTCATAAGATCTGAGCTCTCTATCCAGTTCCGACTGTAAAATCATCTGTACTTTTTAGGCTAGGGCTACAGTTACACTTTTTAGTGCCCACTTAAAAAAATAAAAATAAACAAATCTGAGCAACTTTAAAATCTCTTGAAATGGTTTCACCCAAGCTTGCAAATTCTTTGTCATGCTAGTAATTTTAAAAAGTAACTGCTACACAGAGCATAATGATCCTTACTTGGAAATCTGTTAAAATTGCTTATTAATATTTCTATTACCCTAGGGGGAAAAAAGAGTAAGAGTGGTCCTAGCCTTAGGGTTCCATGTGGTAAAGTCTCAAAGCACAGATTTAAGGTGTTTTTTTCTATAAATTGTACAGGTACCATACATGTTGCACTTTTGTCAAGTATGAGTAGTTCCATGTATTCCAGGATCTCTCATCACTTAAGGTATGCACAATAAAAAAAAGAAAATCAATGTAACACATCTCTTAATATATAGCTGGAAAGATTATAGGGTCACATTTTCTTTTTACAATGTTTATGCCATGCAAGTACCTTTAGCCTCAGTACATAGGCCTGAAAGAATTTAAATTAAATAGCTATCAGTATATTACCCTGAAGCCAAGACCTGACAAGTGGAGAAGAAATGCTTGCTCCAAATTGAAGAGAGTCCACAAGCTAAAGGCTACACTTAGGTATAATAAATCAAGCAGAACAGAACATTAGATGTTGTTTTTGTCAACTCTAACAGTCATCTACACAGCCATGAGCTGTTGACTGTCTCAGAAATGACTGAACTTTAGCTCTGGCTATCAGTACAGTCAAACAAGCCTCACCTAACTCGTTGGCTGACATTATTTGCTCACCTGAATTTTAAAGTCAGCTACTACAAAAACAGTAAAACCAGTCCTCATAAGAGCGAGTCTAGTTTGTGTTCTGTTAAGAGATTTGCATTATCCATAGTGATGAGAGACAGGAAACAGAAGCACCAGCAACAATTGTTGTTTTTGGAAAAGTAGCTTAGAACAGTAGACTTTTTGAACTTGGTTGCATATAAATTTATATGAAGTGCCTTGCTTGTTATTTTATAAAATGATATAGCTACACTGCATTCAGCTTTTTGTATTCTCATACAGAGCTATTCATTTAGACTATGAATCTTGTAAATTACCACACATTTTATGGGTTGCCATTGACAAGAACTGTAGATGTGACTAGCTTAGCTTAAGGACCCGGCTTTGCACGGGTATATTTAATCTATTTCATTTAATGTTTGTGTGTGTGTGTGTGTTGTTAAAAGATATCAACAGTATCCACTATAACAGTGACATCTACAGTACCCTGCCCCCTTAACAGTGACCTCCACAGTGCCCCGTCTTCTTACAATGGGACCTTCAAAGCAGCCCACCCCCTTAACTTTAACCTTCACAGCAGCCTGCACCTTTAACAGTGAATTCCACAGCACTCACCCCCTTGACAGTGATCTTCACAGGAGCCCGCCCCCTTAACAGTGACCTCTACAGCACCTGCCCCATAACAATAACCATAGGTTATGGTCCTCTTGACTGTGACCTCCACCATTCCCAGCCCCCTTAACAGAGACCTCCACAGCGACTGCCCCTTTAACAGCAACTGCCACAGTACCCAGCTCCCTTAACAGTAACCTCCACTGTACCCCCTCCCTTAACAGTGACCTCACAGTACCCCGCTCCCTTAACAGTGACCTCACAGTACCCCGCTCCCTTAACAGTAACCTCACAGTACCCCGCTGACCCTTTAATAGTGGCCTCTACAGTCCCCTCCTCCCTTAACAGTGACCACAGCATCCTGCCCCCTTAACATTAATATCTACAGCACCCTCCCCTTTAACAGTGACCTCCACAGCGGCTGCCCCTTTATTAGTGACCTCCACAGTTCCCCGTCTTCTAAACGGTGATTTCCACAATATCCCGCCCCCTTAACAGTATCCTCTACAGAGCTCTGTTGCCTTATAATGTGACCTTCACAAGACTTTGCCCCCTTAACAGTGACCTCTACAGCACCCCGCCCCTTAATAATGACCTCCATAGTGGACCGTCCCCTTAACTGTGACCTCTACCATTCCTTGCATTCTTAACAGAGACTTTCACATCGCCTGCCCCTTTAACAGTGACGTCCACAGCATCCTGTCCCCTTAAGAAGTGACCTCCACAGCAGCCCGCCCCTTTATTAGTGACTTCCACAGTACCCAGTCTCCTTGACAGTGATTTCCACAACACCCCGTTCCCTTAACAGTGGCTCTACAGCAATCTTCCCCCTAACAATGACCTCCAAAGCAGACCGTCTCCTTAACTTTCACCTCCACAGCAGCCTGCCGCTAGGGTGGCCAGAGGTCTGGTTTTAGGGCGGACTGTTCGGCTTTCATACTCCTTGACCGCCATCTGGCGCAGGGCCTGGACGGACACAGGGATGTCCTTTTGAACATTTCACTCTCAGACAGCAGCACTGTGCTGTCTGAGCATGAGCTGCAGGGAAAAAGTCAAACACCCTCCCACCCCTGCAGCTGACAGAAGTTGATTTTACCTTCATTTTTTCAATCCCTGTCAGCTGCGGAGTGGGAGGGGGCGTGGACTAACTGGGTCGGGGGCAGGGTTTTTAAGTCCATCTTTTGAGGGTGGCCTGAATGGCCACCCTACCTTCCCCTTGAACTGTGACCTTCACAGCACTCCGCTCTCTTAACAGTGTCATCCACAGAGCTCTGCCCCTTTAAAGCTGACCTTAAGCAGTGAAAAAAAATGGCTGGGTTGTTATGGAAACCTGGTTAAAAACTGTGTGTATGTTAAGACTAAGGGCCTGCGAGATTCTATTGGCTGATAAGGGTCATGTGACCAGGTTTTTATTGGCTAATGTATTTTTTAGGAATATCTCAGGAACAGTACGTGCTAGTGAGCTGAGACCCGGTCTAAAACCTTCCCGGGCACCTGATGTACCTGTGTGCCAAATTTCGTGATTGTAAATGCGACGGTAAGGATTCCTTTAGTGGACATACTGTACATACACACAGCTTTATATATTAGATTAAATAAGTATTTGAGAAATTATTTAGCATGGTGAACATAAGATCAATAGACCCCTTGGTAACCATAATTGCTACATTTTTTTCCTCCCCCAAAACTTATATTTAAGGAATGCTGTAATGGACCAAGGCACTATGGGCCATCTGAAGACATGGGTCTGTGAACACTATCCTAATTCTGAAATAGTCAGTCCTAAACCTACCTATCAAAGGTTTATCAGAGAAGGTGTGTACCCAAACAGATTTCTATGGGTTTGGATTAGGAGATAAACCCAGTAGCAGAGTTTAAAGCAAATGTATAATCAGAAAATGACCTATTGTTTAAATCATGTTTTTATGGTTAAGATATTTTTAAAGTATTTTGGGTGATGTTCCTTTTATTTTTTCATGTTACTATTAGAGATGAGCAAATTAAAGCTGACGAAGTGGAATTCAATCCGATTTTCAGGAATTATTCGCACTGAATCTGAAATTCCTCATGCTTCGTGGTAACAAATTGCATTTTTTCCTAAAATGCCTGCTGCACGTGTGAGGACACGAAGCAAGGAACTCTGGGAACGCGGGATCACCCAAAATGCCATGCATGCAGCCAATCAGCAGCCAGCCAGCCCCGCGATGTCACAGCCCTATAAATATCCTCAGCCATCTTGGATTCTGCCATTTTCCAGTGTACTTTGTGCAAGGAGAGACGTCAGCAGGTGCTAGGGACAGTGCTAGAAAAAACTTGTGTGGGAAGTGTGAAAATTACAGCCCTTTTTGTCGTGTTTTAGTGGCAAAAGTAAAATATATTTGCCGTTCTGCGGTGCAGTTATATGTTCTAAAGCCCCTTTTGTTGTGTATTAGTGGCAAAAGTAAAATATCGTTGCAGTTCAGTGGTGCAGCCATATGTTATAAAGCATTTTGTGGAGTGTAAGTGGAAAAAAAGAAAAATATATTTGCTGTTCAGAAGTGCAGTTATATGTTCTAAAGCTCTTTTTTACATGTATTAGTGGCACAAAAAAAGTATTTGCCGTTGTGTGGTGAAGAGAGAAAATTTCAGACTTTGTGTTGTCTTAACCACTTGAAGACCACAGGTTTACACCCCCCAAGTGACCAGGCCCTTTTTTACAAATCCGCACTACACTACTTTCACCGTTTATTGCTCGGTCATACAACTTACCACCCATAATGAATTTTACCTCCTTTTCTTCTCACTAATAGAGCTTTCATTTGGTGGTATTTCATTGCTGCTGACATTTTTACTTTTTTTGCTATTAATAAAAATGTAACGACATTTTTGCAAAAAAATGACATTTTTCACTTTCTGTTGTAAAATTTTTCAAAAAAAAAACTACATTTCTATATAAATTTTTCACAAAATTTGTTGTTCTACATGTCTTTGATAAAAAAAAATCCAATAAGTGTATATTTCTTGGTTTGGGTTAAAGTTATAGCGTTTACAAACTATGGTGCAAAAAAGTGAATTTCTGCATTTTGAAGCAGCTCTGACTTTCTGAGCACCTGTCATGTTTCTTCAGGTGCTAGAATGTCAGGATAGTATGAATACCCCCCAAATCACACCATTTTAGATAGAAGACACCCCAAAGTATTCACGGAGGGGCATGGTGAGTTCATGTATCATTTCATTTTTTTTCACAAGTTAGCGGAAAATGACACTTTGAGGAAAAAAAAAATAATAAAGTTTCCATTTCTGCTAACTTCTGGCAAAAAAAATAAAAAATCTCAGACGGACTCACTATGTCCCTCAGTAAATACCTTGGGGTGTCTACTTTCCGAAATGGGGTCATTTGTGGGGTGTGTTTACTGCTCTGGCATTTTGGGCGGGGCTAAATTGTGAGCAGCCATGTAAAACCTAAAGGTACTCGTTGGAATTTGGGCCCCTTTGCGCATCTTAGCTGCAAAAAAGTGTCACTCATGTTGTATCGCCATACTCAGGAGAAGTAGGGCAATGTGTTTTGGGGTGTATTTTTACATATACCCATGCTGGGTGAGAGAAATATCTCTGTAAATTGTCAACTTTGTGTAAAAATTTTTTAAAAGTTGTCGTTTACAGAGATATTTCTCACACAAAGTATGGGTATATATAAAAATACACCCCAAACACATTGCCCTACTTCTCCTGAGTACGGCGATACCACATGAGTGACACTTTTGCAGCCTGGATGCGCAAAGGGCCCTAAATCCAATGAGTACCTTTAGATTTCAGAGGCCATTTTTACGCATTTGGATTCCAGACTTCTTCTCACGCTTTAGGGGCCCCTAAAATGCCAGGGCAGTATAAATACCCACATGTGACCCCATTTTAGAAAGAAGACACCCCAAGGTATTCCGTGAGGGGCATGGCGAGTTCACAGAAGATTTTTTTTGGCACAAGTTAGCGGAAATTGATTTTTATTGTTTTTCTCGCAAAGTCTCCCTTTCCGCTAACTTTTGACAAAAAGTTAAATTTTTCATGGACTCACCATACCCCTCAGCGAATACCTTGGGGTGTCTTCTTTCCAAAATGGGGCCATTTGTGGGGTGTTTGTACTGTTCTGGCATTTTGGGCAGGGCTAAATTGTGAGCAGCCATGTAAAGCTAAAGGTACTCGTTGGAATTTGGGCCCCTTTGCGCATCCAGGCTGCAAAAAGTGTCACTCATGTGGTATCTCCGTACTCAGGAGAAGTAGGGCAATGTGTTTTGGGGTGTATTTTTACATATACCCATGTTGGGTGAGAGTAATATCTCTGTAAATTGACAACTTTGTATAAAAAAATTAAAAAGTTGTCGTTTACAGCGATATTTCTCACACAAAGTATGGGTATATGTAAAAATACACCCCAAAACACATTTCCTACTTCTCCTGAGTACGGCGATACCACATGTGTGACACTTTTTGCAGCCAAGATGCGCAAAGGGGCCCTAAAACCAATGAGTACCTTTAGGATTTCACAGGCCATTTTTACGCATTTGGATTCTCACGCTTTAGGACCCTAAAATGCCAGGTCAGTATAAATACCCCACGTGACCCCATTTTGGAAAGAAGACACCCCAAGGTATTCCGTGAGGGCATGGCGAGTTCACAGAAAAAAAAATTTTGGCACAAGTTAGCAGAAATTGATATATATATATTTTTTACAAAGTCTCATATTCCACTAACTTGTGACAAAAATAAAATTTTGCATGAACTCACCATACCCCTCACGGAATACCTTGGGGTGTCTTCTTTCTAAAATGGGGTCACATGTGAGGTATTTATACTGTCCTGGCATTTGAGGGTCTCCGCAATCATTACACGTATGGCCAGCATTAGGAGTTTCTGCGATTCTCCTTATATTGAGCATACGGGTAATGAGATTTTTTCCATTCAGCCTCTGGGCTGAAAAAATAAAATAAAATGAACGGCACAGATTTTTTCATTCGCATCGATCAATGTGGATGAAAAAATCTCTGCCAAAATCAGTGACTGCGGTGCGGTGGGCTGGGCGCTAGCTACCTAACAAGTAGCTAGCTAACTGACGGTGATAAGGGACCCTTATGCCCCATTCACACGTCCGCAATTCTGTTGGCGGAACGGAATTGCGGACCCATTCATTTCTATGGGGACAGACTTTGTCCCGCTCGGATCCGGAATTACGGATCCGCGCTTCCGGGTCTGCACTTCCGTTCCGCAAAAATATAGAACATGTCCTATTCTTGTCCGCAATTGCGGACAAGAAAAAGCATTTTCTATATAGTTCTGTGCGGATCTGCAAAATGCGGAAAGCACATTGATGGTGTCCGTATTTTGCGGATCCGTAGATCCATGGATCCGCAGATCCATGGATCCGCAAAACACATACGGACGTCTGAATGAGCCTGTAGGGGGTGATTAGTGACAGGGGGTGACAGGGGGTGATCAGGGGGTGACATTGGTGATCAGGGGGTGACATGGGTGATCAGGGGTTAATCAGTGATGGGGGTGGGGGGTGTGTGTGTAGTGATTGGTGCACTTTACCTTTGTTTCCTCTGGTGGTCCCAAACAAAGGGACCACCAGACGAGCAGATAGCAGGCATATCAGACGCTGTTTACAAAACAGCGTCTGATATGCGATTTAAATGCGTTTTTTTCCGCATCTACAGCCTGCCAGCGCATGATCAGCGCTGGCAGGCTGTAGTTTCAGTTGTCCCGGCTCCGATCACATGAACGCGCGCGCAAGCCGCGCGCGCGTTCATGTGAAATCTCAGGTCTCACGAGATGACGCAGATAGGCGTGACTGAGACCTGAGAGAGCCGCCGCGCTGATGCCCATCGGCGTTAGCGTGGCGGCAAGTGGTTAATTTCCTTTTTATTCCCTTATTTGATCTAACATGTCAGACAGAGAAGTGCCAGGCCCTGCACAGGGGAGTGGCAGAGGCTTAAATGTTTCTGGCGCAGGCACAGGTCACAGCAGAGAAAGGGGGTGTGGCAGCAGGAGTCGCAGCGAGAGACCTAAGCTCCTGGTGTCATCTAGCGGTCATGTCTTGACCAGCAACCCAGCTGTTTTTGAATGGTTGACTCTTATCTCTGTTTTGGATCCACTGCAGTTTTTTTGGGCATTAGCAATACTGATGGATTACTGACCAAATGCTGACCGAGTGAGGGCGTATGCTCAACAGACAGCATCCGTTTTTTGGGGGTTATTGTTCTGACAGATCAGAGGAAGGGCAAAATAATCAGTGACGTCAACACAAACTTACTGCTGACACCCTCTCCACTCTGTCGGGGGTCTCTACTTGTATAAGCGTTTAATGGAACAGGTTCTGTAGACATCTATATGGAATCAGCTGACAGTGTAAAAGGAGTGCGCTTCTTCATGGCGCTAACGTCGACCTGTAAGACTGAGTTCATACTTGAGTTATTTGGTCAGTTTTGGGACCAGTATAAGTGTGCAGTGATTCTAAGAGCAATGCCTGATATCTGCATGTCATACGGAGCCACAGTATTATTTTACTACCACAGCAGACTCCCTATGCGCTTTACTGCAAGGCACAGTGTTCTACACCACTATGCTCTCTGCAGCCAGTATATAGCCGTTTTTTAACGCAAACCCGCCTAATCGAATTTTTGAAAATGGCCAATCTCTAGTCACTCTCTATATTTAAACAAAAACATAAAGTCCTGCATTTTTCGCACTGGCCACTATGCCTAATAATAGGCACCACTTCTTGGTCTGTACAGATCACTTTACTGCAGTTACCTACTTATCTTTACTCAGAGGTAATAGCATTAAAGGCAGGATTAGAATGACATAAGCTTTTTCAATTGATTTTGGTGAATGGGTGATCTTGTCTTATCTATTCTTTCATTATACAATGACTGCATTGGTTACAGAACAAGCCTAGAAAACTGTCCCAGATAGGGCTACTTTTGCATCTGCGGCATGGAGGAATTGGCCGGACACAAACTGCAGCATGCAGCGGTATGTGTCAGGTTGACTTTTGGCATTTTTGCCAGAATGAGGCCGTATCACTGCCGTACCCCATTATAGTTAATAGGGCCAGCAGGCATTCAGTTTTTATCTGGCAGCGCCAAATTCAAAGATACACACCACAGATGTTAAAGTCACCTAAGTCAATGAGGTCCCCTCCAGACCATTGTCTATGGACCATGGGGCTGCCGTAAACCAATTTTCTTTATTCTTTCTAAATGCTGTTAACAGCTCAAGCGGGATGGCTGCCCCCATAATCATGTTCCGGAAATTGAATAAAAAATTAATAAATCTGCAAACAGAAAAAAAAGGTTAGAAAAAAAAAATGATGTGTTACTATCTGGTTTTAAATGGAAGAAAAAAGTTTTGGTGACATTTCCTTTAAGTAATGCTCCACTACTTACTCTTCAACCCCTTATTGAGGAATCTGGATTCAAAGCAAGAAATCCTGATGTAACTAGCTACCCCGGGTGTAGTGTCTTTTAGAAACAGCTGACTTAACACCAGAATGTGGTACACAAATGGCAGGCAGAAGACAGATGGGAAGAAATTAGGGCAGCCTGAGTTTGCTCATAACAGGGGCAGGCTGATTTCAGGGCAGGTGGAGTACAGGATCTATAGTAGGTGGGAAAGCAGGCAGCAAATGGCAGGGGGGAGTATGCAAGGAGTCACTCTCAGAAGGAAAGACAGGTCAAAACCAATATTCAGAGACAAAATACACTATCAGTATACTGGACCAAGTGGACCTGTTGCTCAGGCATTGGAAGGTTGGAGCAAGTATCCCAAAGAAGACTATGGCTAGTGTTACCCGAACTTTGCAGCAAAAGTTTGGGTTCGGTGTTTGGGCATTTATTAAAGCTTGTTAAAAAGTCTGCAGGGCAGCCAATCGACAAGCTTTTAATCTGTGGGCACTTAGAAGCCATCACAGTCATATCTAGTAATGGCATGTCTGTGATTGGCTGGTGCATCATGTGACCTAGCCCCTATACAAGCTGGATCACGTGTAGCACCGCCCATCAGCTCTGAGTAGTGCAGGGACAGGAAGCAGGCAGCTGAAGTGAGGGAGATTGTTAGGAATCTCATCTGGCTATTTATTCTGTGGGTGACTTATAGCGATTTTTTTGTGGGTGCAATGCACCATCTTTGTACTGCTGACACAAAAATATAATAGTTAATCTGTCCGTTAGTTCGGTGGGTGACATATATCAATTTTTGGTGTGAGGTACACCTGCACTGCATCCATGACAGGGAAATTAATATAGTTATTTCGTCTGTTAGATCGGTGAGTGACATATACCCATTTTTGGTGTGAGGTACACCTGCACTGCATACGTGACAGGAAAATTAATAAAGTTAATCTGTTTGTTAGTTCAGTGGGTGACCTCAAAGAATGAGGAGAGCATCAAATAAGGGACGTGGCCGTGCTCGTGTTGCTGCTGGTGTTGGTGGAGCTCCTGTTGCAGGGAGTGGACGTGGTCGATATGTGCAAGCTACACACCCAATGAAACACCTTCCTCAGGTGCACGTTCAACGTTATTTTGTAGGCCAGAATACCAGTGTACGAATGGTGAGGCCAGAACAAGTAGAGGCAGTAGTAGATTGGGTGGCTGACAGTGCCTCCAGTTCCATAGCATTGTCTCTCACCTGGTCCCCTGCTGAAAGCACAGAGTTGGCACCTGCAGCCCACGGGCATCTGTCTTTTACCTAACCCCCTTGCAAATCAGCCAAGCAATCTGAGCCCCAAGTCATGCAGCAATCTCTTATGCTTTTTGATGACTGCTGAGAGGTGGGCCATCCACCTATCCTTGCCCCAGTAGTGGAAGAGATTGAGTGCACTGATGCCCAACCACTTATGTTTCAGGATGTGGACATGGGAGGACCACCACAGCACGTCTCTGATGATGACAAAACACAAATGGCAACTGCTACGTCTTTCTGTGGTGTGAATAAGAGAAAAAGGAATTATCCGGTACGTTGCCTGAACAGGTCACGCTGCAGCTCCCAATCAAGTGACGTGGGCTCAAGTCACTATTTGATTCACTGTGTTCCTTATGTAGGGGTGTGCTGCAGAATTATATCAAGGTCCCTCTATGCACCACAGGGCTACTTTTAGGTGATGACCCTGACATTGAAAAATCAGTAGCTACAGAAGCTTCTCCCCTCCTCCATACACCCTTTCGGATATCAAGGGGTCGTACAATAGTGAAGCACTGTCAAGTCCTTTAGAATTAAAAAGGGTTTATTGTACTTACAAGCATCCACTTCCAAACAGGCATGTAATAAAATTTAAAACCTCCACGCTGCCCGACCTGGGTTTTGCAATTAAGCTTCATCAGGGGCATACTCAGTGTTACTATCCCACTTCTATGTCTCCTTGATAAAACGCTTTGGGTGATTATGGAAGAGGATGTGGCACAGGAGGAAGAGGGATCATTTCCACGGTTATCAGGCCAGTCATTCACAAGTGGCTCGGAGGGTGGGTTCCTGCACAAACAGAGGCCAGGTACACAACTGTTTAGCCAGGACACAGTTCTGGAGGATGAGGAGGAGGAGGATGATGATGAGGAGGAACAGTGTTCACAGCAGGGTGGCACCCAAAGCAGTCATGGGCATCACTGGAGTGTGGCTGGGGGGATACAGAGGACCGAGACGCTACACCTCCCACAGAGGACAGCTTGTCGTTGCCTCTGGGCAGCCTGGCCCACATGAGTGACTACATGCTGCACTGCCTGCGGTACAATCGCCGAGTTGCCCACATTCTAACCAGTACTGATTACTGGGTTGCCACCCTGCTGGATCCCAGCTACAAGGACATCACTGGAGCGTGATCGGAAGATGCCTGAGTACAGGCTCACACTGGTAGACGTGCTGCTGATGGCATTCCCACCTGACAGCAGGGGCTCAGTGGAAGCAGAAGACAAAGGAAGAGGAAGAAGTCGCTAACACAGTTGGTGCACTGCCAGCACCTCAGAAGGGAGGGTTAGCATGGCCAAAATGTGGAAAAGCTTTGTCAGCATGCCACAACAGCCAGCACCACCAGCTGATACGGAATATCTTAGCAGGAGGAAGCATTTTAGCAACATGGTGAAGCAGTATGGCCTGAGCTTGCCCTTTACGCCTTGAAGATGCTGGCCTGCCTGGCGGCCAGTGTATTGTCCAAACGTGTGTTTAGCACGACAGGGTGGTTGATCACATACCAGCGCAGCCGCCTGTCCACAGCCAAAGTGAACAAGCTCACATTCATCAACAGGACATGTCCGTACCTTGTGCTGAGTAGACAAGTATACCGGCCACACCCAGCCATTGTTATACTCCAGCGCACTTTCTCTTTGCATTCTCTTTTCCATTTCCCAATGTTTTGGGGCCTTCCCAAATTTATGCTAAATAAATAAAGAAAGAAAGAAACAACAAAAACAGTCTTGGCTATCTCCTCCTCCTCCATAGTCGCTTCAACCTACACCACCATGTCTACCACCTCTTCAACCTCCTAGTCCACTTTGACCTTCGCCTCCTAGTTCAAGATTATAATTTATAAAAAAATTTCTATTCTATGTTATTTTAACTAATTTCCCTATCCACATTTGTTTGCAGGGCAATTGTTCTGCTCTTACCCCCATTTTGCTTCCTTTTGCAGGCCTCTAGCCCTTACTATGACTATTTTAGAGCCATTTTAGTGCACCAAAGTTAGGGTCCCTATTGACTTCAATGGGGTTCGGGTTTAGGCTCGCTCATCCCTAACTATGGCTACTGGGCAATGGCTAAGGAACAGGTGGCCAAAAGTCAGCACGCATGTACATAACAAATGCCATCAGCTACAAGAGACAACAGGAGCTTGGATACAGAGGGCAAGAGTAAGAGGATAGCAAAGACTTTCTCTTCTTTATTTCACTTTTACACACACTAACCAATTCAATTTGAGACACAACTCCATTCTTTGTAGGAATATAATAATGTCCGAGAATTGGAAGGTATGATTAAGTTCTTAAGAATAGATAAGGGGATTCATCTGCTACCTGGACGAAACCCTTGTGCCATCTAAGATGATGCAAACAGACAAAATCCTACCCTTTCAAAATTTAGCAGATCAGAGACTTTCTACTCCTCAATTATCATTTTTAGAGATGAGCGAATTGAAGTTGACAAAGTGGAATTCGATCGAAATTTAAGGAAACGAATCACATTTTTTCCTAAAATGGCTGCTGCACCTGTTAGGACATGGAGCAAATAACTCTGGGAATGAGGGATCACCCACGATGCCATGCATGCAGCCAATCAGTAGCCAGCCAGCCCCTGTGATGTCACAGCCCTATAAATAGTCTCAGACATCTTGGATTCTGCCATTTTCTAGTGTGCATAATTGCTATTCAGCGGTGAAGTTACATTGTACTACAGCCATTTACATGTTGTATTAAAAGGAAATATACACATGTCCCCATTAGCCGTTTTGCGGTGAATTGTGATTGTTATATTTATTTTTGGGGTGTAGTAAAATGAAAATTAATACGTCTTAATTGCCGTTCTGTGGTGAATTGTGATTGTTATTTTTTTTTTGGGGGGGGGGGAGGGGAGATTTATTAATGAGAAAAAATTATATATGTCTTAATTTCAGTTCAGCTGTGAAGTTACATTGGAGATTGGAGAGATTGGAGAAAATGGTTGGCACGGCAGAACATTACAATAGCTTTAAATGCAGATAAAGTGCTCCGATATATTCGCGATTACGCAAATCGGCAATTAATTATGCACATATTTTTGCGCAATAAGTGCAACTTCACATTTTAGCAGGTCTGACTACATATTAGTGATTGGTGCAATAAGTATTGCTGTGAACTTCTGACATCACAGCACTATGTATCATGTATGTAAGGACAGCAGAACCTACCTAACACCCTGCACTGGAATCAGCTACACTATATCACAATCTAACATACACTGACTATCTCCCACTAACTATCTGTATTATATATATAAGCTAGCTAACTAACTTTCTAATGTAATGTGACACAGGAAAGCAGAGAGCACAGCAATGACACTGCTGTCTCTTTCAGAACTGTAATAAACTGTAAAATGGCTGCTGGGGAGGTTCTTATATAATAAAGGGGGTAGGCAACTTTCCTATTGGTTGCTAGGGATGTTGCTAAGCTCAGAGAAAGACATGACAGCCTTCTCATTGGCCCACAAGCAAGAAGGGAGGTTACTGATGAAAAAAAAGTACAATATTCAAAAATACGAATCTATATCGCTATATTGTAAATATTTGTAAATTCTCAAAATTGCGCTATTCACGATTAAAATTCGTGATTTGAATATTCGCTAGCAGGCAGCAGAAGAAAGGCGGGTGGAAGCGTGAGTCGCAGCGAGAGGACTGAACTCCCGGTGTCATCTAGCGGTCTTGTCTTGACCAGCAACCCAGTGGTGCTTAAATGGTTAACTCGGTCTTCGACTTCATCGCAAGTGACATCAGACACCCCCAGCTAAGAGTTGGTGGGTTCCTCTGACATCACGCTTAGTTGGCATGGCCCGGGAGCAGGCCCTGTGCCCCCACCTGTCATTTTAATTTCCCTCAGTGCGAGAAGTATTATATGTTGTAGGCTCGGCTCCACTTTTCAGCGATGACTA
Source organism: Bufotes viridis (assembly GCA_033119425.1). NCBI lineage: Eukaryota > Metazoa > Chordata > Amphibia > Anura > Bufonidae > Bufotes > Bufotes viridis. Next base: position 44,046,787 of record CM065596.1, on the reverse strand, counting down.
GCCAAGATCTGGAGGAAACATCTGCCGCTTTTTCCAGGAGGCGGACAAGTAGTGATGATGAGTCACGTGGGAGCAGGTGTTGCGAGCGGCTAGGCTCCTGGCCCTGAGACCGCTGAGGGGGACATCAGTGACGTGCAGATGATGCGGATGATGATGATGTAGCCATTAGCCAATATACAAAAGTTTTGTGTATTAGATTGCATACTGATATTAGCTGCAGTCCCTTTGTAGAAGTAGGTCCCCACTTTCTTCGGTCCAAAACGTTTAAAAAGGGGATAGGGTCACCGCTGCAATAAAAGAAAAGCTTGGGGGTAACACAAAAATCACTGGTTCTTTTAATGCCGCTTTCTCCAGTCTCCTCCTTATCCTTCCTCCTTTGCAGCTTCCTAGTTTCTGAACCAATGAGCGGTAGTGGTATGCTTCTCATGCCTTTAAAGAAAGTACCAACATAGCACAGACCCGCATGTAAAATAGTTCACGCTTCTTTATTATACTTACAAAATCGTAATCTTGAACATCACATGGAACATATGATAAAGCCCGAGTCGGGTTTCGCTCCTCTAGGGCGTTTCAGTTTCATTTTCGGGTATGGGCGATATTAATCACCACGTCACATCCTCTCACTTCTTAGCTCATTGCTAAAAATCCCTTGGTATTATGGGCCTGTTTTCTGTATTGCTCAATCATTTAAATATTTATGTGCATATATAAAAAATACTCAAAATAAAATAAAACAAATCAAAACTTTCTCTTCATTTACATGTTCATCTAGGTTTAAAAATAACAGTTCCGTGAGAAGCGATATTCCTGAACAGATCATTACTCACATAATTGCCTCACATGTGGCCCATGTGGGGCAATTTTGTGGGTATTGATCTGCAAAGCACACGCTCCTTGAGCTGCAGCAGTAGAACGGCGTACCTCATAGGCTGATATGCGACGTTTTTACCCGTTGGAATTCCACCCTCCATATGTTGGACCGATTATATGAACACAGAAAGGCCATAAATGATTTCTTGATGATACAGGGGGACAGAGGTACTCCCCTGTATAACTTCGACGATAGCCAGTGGCAGCTCATGCTGACACCTGCCGTTTGCTCGGGCACTTTGAGGAGGCCACTTTGTCAGTCGCCAGGACTACGGGATGAACGTCGTCATTCCACCGATTCATGTCCTAGAACAGATGCTGCTGAATCTGGCTGGCCAGGGGACAGGAGACGTGGCGACTACATCAGGATCTGAACTAGAGGAGAAGGAGGACATTCGAGCACGAGCAATGTGTACAGAAATGGGTGTTTTTTTCTATAAAGGTGACAGGAGAGGAGGAGCAGGAGTAGCCAGAGGAGCTACAGTGCAATGAGGAAGACGAGACAGATGACCCAGTCACACCGTGGCAGTATGCAGTGGAGATGGAGGCATCCGAGTCACTTGCGCAAATGGCCCGATGCATGCTCAGTTGCTTGCGTAGTGACAGCCTAATTGTCACCATTCAGAAGAGGGATGACTACTGGCTCTCCAACATGTTAGACCATCGCTACTGGTCCAAAATGGGGGGCTTTTTTTTCTTCTTTTTTACACCCACTGAGAGGGAGGACAAACTGAAATACTATCGAGACATCCTATGTAGTCAGTTGGCCACTGTCTATGTGTGCCATCACCCATCCTCACGCAGGTCTGACCGGGGGGCCTTCTGAGCACACCTTCAACTGCCATGGCTGCTGGGGGGGTTGGGGGGCAGGAGCAGTTCCAGCTCCATCAGCAGCAACTTAAGTCTAGAGTCGCTGATGAGCTGTTTTCTTCACCCGCCTACTGAAGAAAGTACTCACCGGCAACAGCATTTAAACATAGAGAAAAACCTGAACCAGTAGGTTGTGGCATACTTGGAGTGCACCCTGCCACCCCACAGCAAAGATCCCCTGGACTACTGGGTAGCCAAACTCGATTTGTGGCTGCAACTGGCCGAGTTTGCCCTGGACAAGCTTTCCTGCCCTGCCAGCAGTGAGGCATCAGAGTGGGTGTTTAGTGTGGCAGGGGCCATAGTTACCTCAAGTAGAACTCGCCTGTCCACCCAAAATGTGGAGAAACTGACCTTTGTGAAGATGAATTAGGCATGGATCAGCCAGGATTTTCAAACACCAGTGCCTGATGCATCAGGCTAGATCATCCATGGTGACACCATGGAGGCCACGACTAAGAGCCAAGGTGGCTCGAAACATGTCGGCTAAACAGGAGTAAGAGGGAGAAGGCTGCTCTATGTACTGTTCTATATCTGTGCAAGATTTTGGCAATAAAGAAATGCTGAAAATAGGACCTTTCAGTGCCGGACCATCTTTACTTTTTCATCCATGGTGCTACACCTACACTTTGACAAGAGACACCTGTTTCTTTTGGCTACTTGCTTCAGCTACTATTCTGATGCTGCCACCCGCCTGATGCCACACCTGCTGCCAGGTGCTCATATTGCTAGCCACCATCTTTAGTTGGTACTGGTATTGCCCCCCACCTCCCCACTATGTCACTAGGCCACCCTGTAGGCTGCCCCCCACCTCCCCACTATGTCACTAGGCCACCCATGCTGCTGCCACCTCACCACTCTGTGGTCTCCTCATGCTGCAGCCACCTCACCACTCTGTGGTCTCCTCTTGCTGCTGCCACCTTACTACTCTGTCATTGGGCCACTCTGTGGACATCTGGTACTGGTATTTCTGGTACTTCTGGTGGTATTGCCAGCTCCCCACTTTGTCATTGGGCCACTCTGTGGACTTCTCATGCTGTTCCCACCCTCCCCACTCCATGACAAGGGCCAATATTTTGCCTTCTTGACCTGGTTGACATCATTTATTTGACCCTTCTTCTGATCTGTCAGAAGGAAGGAAAAATGAGACACACAATGGATCCGGTCTATGTAGCAGCTGTAAGGCCTGTATGACATGGTCCTTATCTTGCATCAGAATTGGCTTATGATTTGGTAGCCAAAAGCAGGAGCGGGTACAAAACACAGAAGACATGCAAAGATTCTATTCACCTGTCATCTCTGTTTTGGATCCACTCCTGTTTTTTTTTTGCATTAGCAATACTGATTGATTGCTGACCAAATGCTGACTGAGTGAAGGCGGATGCTCAACAGACAGGATCACTTTTTTGGGGGTTATTGTTCTGATGGACCAGAGGAAAGGCAAAATAATCAGTGACGTCAACACAAACTTACTGCAGACACCCTGTCCACTCTGTCAGGGGGTCTCTACTTGTTTAAGTGTTTAATAGATAGGGTTCTGTAGACCTCTATGTGGAATCAGCTGATGATGGTGTAAAAGGAGTGCCCGTATTTCAGCTATAGTAGGATCTTGGGCCTCTCCGTTGTTCTTTATACCTGACCCTAACATTGACCTGTAAGGCTGAGTTCACACTTGAGTTATTTGGTCAGTTTTAGCCCTGTAATTGACCAAATGAGTGAAGTGTGTAGTGATTCTAAGAGTGACGGCTGTCATCTGCGTGTCATACTGACTCACAGTATTGTTTCACTACCACAGCAGACTCCCTATGTGTGTTACTGCAAGACACAGTGTTCTACACCACTTAACAGGCTCTCTGCAGCCAGGAAATAGCTGTTTAACGCGATTCGCCACAAATTAATTAGTATCGATTCAAATCTTTTCGGAAAATTTGGTAAACCGACCGAAATCTCTAATCATTTTGGTGTACATTCAGAAAGCAAATAATGTCAGTAATACAGATGTTTTCCATTAAAGTCCTTAAGTCCATGGATTTTCACATTTAAACTGGAGAGGTAGATAATTGTTCATATGTGGGTGTTTTTTTTTTCCTAATCGGCTAAACAGTTATATTTCTTCTGCTGTATTTAACAACTACAATAGCACCTACATTCAAGTTTAAAAATGCATCAGTATTAAAGCTTTTAGGAAAAGTAAAAAATCAATACTGAACCTCAAAAGTACAAAAAGCTTTTCACAAACAATAAAAACACTCCACTTATCTTTTCAACTACTGATCTACTACTGTCATTATCTATAAACTTTTCCCCATATAAGTCACCTCTTATCCTCTTGGCTTCTTCACCTTTTTAGAGATATGCTGCATTTAGACTGCCCGTCAGAGCAGTCAATTATTGGGAAGGGACCATTCCTCCCCAATAACTAGCTGCTTGTCAGCAGAGGAGAAGAGCTGCATACCTATATAGCGATCATTTTATTTTATGAGGATGAGTGATGGCCACTGCCATCTCTCATCCTCATACAGATTCATTGTTTCTAGGCTCGTTCACACAGCATGATTTTCTTTCCAGAAACAATGATTTAATGTGATGCGTCAACGATTAATTCACCTGATGAACAAGCATTCTTCTCTTTCATCAGGTGAGCGACAGCATATTTACATGGAACGATTATTGAGAGCGAGCATTCAGAGTAATGTACATTCCTAAAAATTGGTTTAACAATTGGATCATGTAAACCTATGATTAGTCCTACATAGCTTAAAAAGTTCCCTAGAAAAAAATGTAGTAGATCGCACAGCGGGCTCACATAAAGACAGTATGCAGGAGTGCTAGTGGCTGTGAGGACATTCCCATGTCCGCAAACATATAAAGAGAAAAATTCCACAGCACTTCCCTGAGTAGTGAAAAAAAGGTTCTTCTTTATCTTCTTTATTACCCGGTAAATAAAGAAGAACCTTTTTTTCACTACTCAGGGAAGTGCTGTGGAATTTTTCTCTTTAAAAAGTTCCCTAAAAACTATTGATAATGATGGACACAAAGTGAGACATGCCACCAAATGATGTAGTAATGCTATGCAAAACTGGATATCCTAGTATATCAAAGTATTTAGTGTAATTTTTATTAGCCGGTGGTGTCCGACATTACTTGGGCTATACCTCCTGTATAACGTTTATGCCTCCTAAATATCAGTGACATTAATTCAGTGTAATTTTTGATTAGGCTGTGATGACGGCGACATCTTCTGTGCTACTTCTCCTGTTTAATGTGTGCGCATCCTAAAAATATCTGACATTCTGTGTACTTTATTTGCACATACACTTACAAAACCAGCGCTACTGTACGTGTAACATACTTGCAATCACATATAGACCATTTAATATGCGCAAGACGAGCAGTAAGGGATGGGAAAGTGGCCGTGCTGCTAATGATGCACGCAGAGGCCGTGGCCCTGGGCGCGGTGAAACTGTGCCTGCTGCCAGAGCACAAGAAACGCAGTCATCCACGATATCTATGTCCCAGTTTGCAGGGCGGTGGAGGACAGCACTCTCAAATTCAGACCAATGCGACCAGGTGGTCAGTTGGATTGCAGCAAATAATGCTTCCAGTCAGTTAAGCACCACCCTGTCTTCCACAAAGTCCAGTCTCAGTAGCCAAGAGTATGGTCAACAGAATCCTCACCCTGATACTCCTTCCACGCACCATGGAGAGTCTTGGCAAACAAGCGATTCCACACTCGGATATTCCGAGGAGCTCTTTTTATCGCCATTTCTTAATTTGGGCCTCTCGACATGCGCGCTTGAAAAGGGACATGAGGAGATCTTGTGTCCTGATTCCCAAACTCTTGAGCATCCACAGTCAGAAGAAGATGATGGTAGGGAACACTTTATGTGATATGCAGGTTGTATCGGAGTGCCTCTTGCTTGTAATTTTTGGCAGCACTTGCACTTTATATACAAGTAAATATACAGGAAAGAATGTTTCCTAACAATTTTTCCTCTAAAAGCGATTTTATCTTCGTATTATTGTCAGTCTGTAAAAGTGGCGTACTACTCGGACAAGATCGTTCCCAGCAGCGACATGGGAGTCCAAGATGCATCCAGACATCCTCCCCATGTTGTTCCTGAACCATTTCAGTGGTGTTTCCATCAATTTCGGACCTTTTCCTGTGAACCAGACATCCTCCACTCTTCAGAGCAGGGGGTGCTTGGTTTAATGCTTGGGTTCTTCCATTGACTTCCATTGTGCATCCCGAGGTGTTCTACTCAAGCACTTTGGTGCTCGACCGACACTAATCACTATATATATTTTTTTTCCCCATAGTTTTCAGAATTTATGATAATACATCTAGTCAAAGGCTCCTCACATGATAGAGTTGTGCTGAACACTGGAAAGAATTTAAAGGTGTAAGTAAGTGTCAGCTACCTCCAATCGGATGGTGAATCCAGCCCCCTTCGCATGCAGTACAATCTAATAGAGACTAAAAGAGTATTAGTTAGCCCTGCTGACTAGTAGAATATATACAATTTTATTTATTGAGATTACAGATTTCAACTGGTGTCTTCCTAAGTAAAATACTAGTTCAGAGTTCGAAGGCGTAATCTCATTAAGAAATCCTTGGTAGGCTCAAGCAGAATGTTTTATGTAAGCAGCGCTAACTAATCTTCCCATTTTCCTTATTTGATGACCCTAAAAACCACAGCTTCTAAAGATGTATTATTCACCTTTGTAATTTCAATAGTCCACTGGCGCTGATGCTCCCTATATTTTGTGCTGCAGTACCGCAATACCTGCTGCTAAAACGTCTCACTGTAAAACAACTCTATTCGGGATACCACGCACAACCTTACCCTCTATCCTCCCTGGTTCCCATGCTTGAGAAGGACCACAGGTGTGTGTCAATATATAAACCAAGATTACCTTGCTATTGAACCTTCCTACGTGGTCTCTGCTTTTCCTCTATTGCAGGCTTGACCAGGGTGTAGTGGGTCTGGTATCTTTCTACTGGAACCCCTGCCAGCCAGTGGCGTTACTCTGTGCTAATGAATTAAAAGCTCGCACTCAAGTGGAACGGCCTAGTGACGTCACTATACGAGCTACGGATCTTTACAAGTGCCAAACTAGAGGAATTGAGAGAGGGAGAGCTTGTCTGGCTCACAGCACCTTTATTCTGCTTTATTTGTGTACATGTCTCATTTTGCTTTTTACCTCTTCCACAAAATAGGGTAGCTCTTTAAAAATAAAGCATAATAAAAAAAAAAAAACTCGTTATATAATGAACCAAAATAAGTTTGCAACCTATTGACCCCCAGGGGAACATAATAAAATTCTAATGGTAGATCAGCAGTTCAGAATGGTAACCAGGATTTTTTACAAGGCTATAAACAACATTCTAATTGTTTAAAGCAGGAGTATGACCAGGGTGATTTTTTAAGCAAGGATATTCATCCATAACATATTTTAGTTTTTGTGTGAGAGCTTCATTAAAATGTTCATATAAAGTTCAGACTATTTCATGGTGAATTTATAGACTGCAGTGTAATTCTTTTACATGAGAGGCTGCTCATATTTTAAATTCTAGTAGTAGTGCGTGAAATAACTAATAGCATTTATTAAGACTTTAGGAAACATTCCACAATACTGACATTTCTCATATTTAAAAGTCTGGAAGTTCAGGAGACTATAGTTAATAAAATATTGACACCCAGTTTTATTTGCTTGTTAGGTCTACTTCTAGACAAGGATTAAGAGAAACAAGGGCATTCGTATAGTACACTTTGTTACAAAATGGCAGTATATTACATCTAACATCATGTGGAGTATGCATATTATACATTAGAACAGTTTATTCTCGTTTGTAATACAAAACTGCAAAGGTCCTTTTACACAAACTGATAATCAGGCTGATTATTGAGAATAAGTGTTTGTAGAAACGCTAATTTCTTATATAGTTGGCCTGTGTAAAAGGTGCTGGCGAACATCCGAATTCACCAACATTCATTGTTCATGTGCAGCAGATCCTCCTGTTTAGGCTACATTCACACAACCATATGTGTTTTGCAGTCCCCAAATTGCAGATCCGAAAAATGGACAAGAATAGGACATGCTCTATATTTTTTGCGGGGCTGAACGGACATACGGATCCAGACAGCACACATTTCAATGAGTGTTTTTGCGGAACCATTGAAATGAATGAGTCCTCATTCAATCTGCAAAAAAATTAAAAATGAACAGAACGGACATGGAAACAAAATACATTCGTGTGAATGTAGCCTTAAACAGGGATCTGCGGCCAAGGAACAATGATTTTTCTGTAAGGACACGTGACTGATGTAGTGAATTGATTCTTTTTCCCCATACAGTGGAAGTGATTGCTGCAGGTAAATGCAGCCCTCATCTCCACTGACGAACCGGCAATTATCATTAAAATTTGGGTCATTCCTAATAGTTGCTTGACACATCAGTCTGTGTAAAAAGGATCTAAAGATACTAGTAATCCTATATACATTGGTTTGAAATACCAATGAGCCAACATTTATAAAAAAAAAAAAAAAAAAGTTGCCCTTTCTGTGCCAGACAGTGTTCCATTCTATTTCAAAGTAAATGTATCTTTAGCAAATGACAGTTCAAATCAAGGTTTCGTTATGTTTTTTTAAACTTTTTCTTTATGACTATCCACAAAAAATCTTAAGTTTTAGGGCAAGTGCTCGTTCAGTAGGGGTGAAGCGCTTCATTTACATGCATCACCTCAAAAGAGGGAGAATGAGCTGCACCTTTAGATGGTGAGATTTTTGAGAACAAACATTTATAGGGACGTTCATCCCCGATTATCTGCCCAACAATCCAGCTATGTAAACCCACGATTTAAGTTTCCATGCTTTGCACTAGTACAGTCACAATAAGCTGATGTTTACTGCTCTTTGTACCTCAGTTGCCCGATTTGCTGCATGTACAGGAATAGGGTAAGGATAATTATCTTGTTATGGCTAAAGGGAGTTAATGACCAATTTATTGTACTACTTTAAGCATAGAAAAGGCGGAATAGAAACACTATACACTATGACCAGAGAGAGAGCGCTTTGATTGCATCTCCATTGATCCCACTCAATCAGTTCCTGGACACTGTAAAGAGCAATGATATTTCTCTGTCCCATGCATTTCAACTGCCATAAAACACACGCACTCTGTGGCACTTTCTATTAAGAAAATACAGGCAGGAAGTGTGTGTCTCCAATATGGCCCCCCCCAGGGAAGGTTTCATAATTAAAGAATTAATAGCAACATCAAAGCAATAACCAAAATGTTATTTATTAGCTATATACTTCAATATAATTAATGAAACAAATTAAATGCACAACACATTCACTTCAAGTCTGTGTAAAAAAACATTGGAGTCACATAGTGCAGTAGCAGAGATGAGTGGGGATAGTGCAAAACAATCGAGGCACTGGTTAGCCTACAAGGTCTATTCCTGTAACAGCAAAACTGACATGGAGGGAACAAGGTTTTACGAATTTGCCGAATTTTTGATATTTGAAGAGTTCTTAACCCCATTTTGTTAGTTGACAAAAATACATTTGTCTTGTTTCTTCCAGGTCACATACAGGCATTGGCGACAGTTAAAGGAGTATTCCAAAATTTTGGTATTAATGGCCCATCCTCAGGATAGGCTATAAATATCTGATTGTTGGGGATCTCAGACCCTGCACCCCTGTTGATCAGCTATTTCAGCTCAGTATATTGTACAGCTGATGGAGATAGTTACTGCAGCACTGCTCCCGTTCACTTTGATGGGAGGACTGCTGCAATAACCAACTCCGTCCACTACACAGTAGGTAGAGCTAGGTAGTTCCAAAGCTACAACGAAACAGCTAAATGGCAGGGGTGCAGGGAAGCCTGCTGATCAAATATTTATGGCCTATCCCTAAGATAGGCCATTAATAACAAATCTTATAATTCCCCTTTAAGCAGACCGAACAGTGATTGCAAGAAACAATAATGCAGCTACCCTGGGGTTTTGGTTCCTTGATCTTTAAGTGGCATTTTCCTGTACCCAACACTTTGATAACCTAGCCTACAGATAGCCAATATGAGATCAGTGGGGGTCTGACACCAAGATCCCCCATCAATTAGCTGTTAGCAGGTACCAGAAATCAAAATCACTATGATATCAATCTAAATTACATCAGAGACAGATAATATTTTGATAATGGACTATTGGAAATGATGAATAACTAGAAGTTTTTGAAAAACAGAATGCACAAATGCATGGTGCTCCTCAGACTCAGTGTATTCACTTCTCCAATTTTTTGTATAATATTTCTCTATGTACCTGACCACAAATGAGTTGGTGGTGGCCAAAGAAAATGGATACACCTGGAAAAGTATATACACAAGACTACTGGCATACACTGTAAAATAAAAAAATCTGTGCATGTACAAATTCTTTTGGGATGCAAGAGACAATACGGGTTCAAGAAATAAAATACTCCTAAACTCTAGGGTCCTGAAAAAGAAAAAGGACAAATGCACAAGATGTTTGTATGAGATTGTTCTAACCTATTAAGTGTAGATGTCATATGTTCCAAAAACAATCATGGATTTTATTAATTCCAAAGTGTATTGTTACCGTTTCCAGAAATGCATTCCATTTTCTGCAGCTGTTCTTCTCAGAGTTATATTTTCAAGAGAGCCCAAAATTCTGTCATGTGACCACAAAGTGATAACACATTGCAGCATTTTTATCTCCACCGCTACATTGGTTTTCTAGTGTGGGGACATTATATTGTAATTCCGAGAAATTATTTGCAGTTAAAAGCAAAAGCATTTTGAAAATAATTAGATCCATTTTCAGAATATGACATGTCACTGGAGAGCATAGCTTAGACAGTTTTCATTTATCAAAAGGAAAGGTTTAAAAAGCTGTCCGATTCATTTTATTCCAAAAATTCTTACTAGTTATTTGTCTGAGAGAAGAATTAACATAGCTAAAAAGATAATGCTGAATGCTCTATATTGTACTGTATTGCCACAATATGACCCATTGGATTGAAATATTTTGCAGAAAAACTAAAATGACAGTCGCATCCACACAATTGGTCTCCCCTCTGATGTGTACCTACATAAATACCCTTTCTTATGGCACCCTTGCATAGAAGGCACCCATGAGGTACACGGTTGTTTACTTTGACTAAGTACAGTATGCCAATATACCACCTTTTAACATTTTTGGTGTTACGGGTCTAATTCCAGGGTAACTATTGGGTATCGCATTGTTTGTAAAATAGACAATTGTAAGCAGCACACTCCACGTGCCAGAGAACAAATCTCCCTTTTGTTTCCACTTGTACGGGTCAACGTACACAAGGAAATTTCCAAATCAAGGGACAATATTTAACAGTTATGAAGTCAATTAAGAGAATATAAGAGCAACAAAAATATGTCACACATCACAAATTTGTTTATCTGCCATTTATATATTACAATTAGAATGATACAAAAATAATTAACGTAGCCCCCGCACGAGGTCAACACACAAATTCATTAAGTGTTCCATATTTACAATGCAGTTTTTCTTGTATGGTGATTTTGGATTTCCAATAACATAAAATAAATACTGCCTTAATTGGATCATACCTGTAGAGTGTTGGCCCTGAATTTGAATATTTTCTATAGGCGTATATATTTTGCAGTTCAAAAAACGTGTTCTGCAATACAGATGATTTCTGTGCTGCACCTTATTTTGTTGTTTACCCATTGACTGCAGCCAAGTATAGGACATATGGATGCAGAGAGCACATGAATAATCTACAAAATGTGAATCACAGTCAACGGGGAAGAAAACAAAAACATATGTCACACAGAAATCACAGGAATGTCATCCATATTTTGCAAAATACATATGGCTGTGTGCATGAGTGCATAGTCATATGCATGTGCCTTAGTGTAATAGGCATAATGGGGCAAATTTCACTAAGGAAAATGCACCAGAATTCCACCGCATAAGCTAGAAGACATTTTTTGCACGACTTGTCAAATGGGTTAGGCTTAGCAGGAAAAGGGGCATAGTTAAAAATGAAAGTGCATTAGCTTAGATTGAGAAACTGTGCACCAAAATAAAGCCAGAATGTTGTTGCAAAATTGTAGTGCCAAGCAATGCAGGGATAGATTGTCTAATGTAACGTTACACAACCTAAGTACACAGTCTAAATCTCAGGCCATAATAGTAAATCCGTCTTAATGTTTCAGTGTGTGGGAAAGTTATAAAATACTGTATATTAGCCAGATACAAACTTGCGCACACTGATTATGTACAACTGTAGTGGAAGGAGTACTTTATGTGGCCTCTGGCTGTAGCTAGTGTTGAGCAAATTGAAGCAGCCGAAGTGGAATTCAATCCAAAGTTTAGTAAAAATTTGATTTGCCACAAATGTGAATTTCCTTGAGCTTTGTGGCAAAAAAACTTTTTTTTCTAAAATGGTGGCTGCATGTGTTACAAAGTAAGAGTAAGAAGCCTGGGAACATGAGATCAACCATAATGCTGTGCAGCCAGCCTATCTGCAGATAGCCATCCCCTGTGATGTTACAGCCCTATGAAAGCCTCATCCTGCATGGTCTCTGCCATTTCACTGTGAGCTAAGCGCATAGCGTGAGACGCGACAAACGCTCATGCGTTAGGGACAGTGTTGCTGAAAACGGTTTAAGAAAATAATATTCGATAAGGAGAATGCAGGGAGATCGTAGGGAGAGTTTTTTGAGACTGTTGGGAGAGCATAGGGAGACAGCAGGGAAACTGCAGGTTGAGTCCAATCGCCTTGTGCATCTTGTTCAAATGCTGTGACATTCATAATTAACAGTCTTGTTTACTGATAAGTGCCATCTAACCCTGGGTGGTCCAGATGGATAGACTAATGGATAGTTGGTGGATGGCCACTATGTCCCAAAAAGGTTGCATGGTCATAAAAGAGGTGGCAGAGTCATGTTTTGGGCCGAAATCATGGGGAGAGCACTGGTAGGGCCCTTTAGGGTTCCTGAAGGTGTGAAAAGACCTTAGCAAAGTAGATAGAGTTTCTGATTGACCACATTTTTTCCCATGGTGCAAAAGAAGAACTGTGCCTTTAGTAGCAAATTCATCTTCATGCATGACAAGGCACTCTCATGCTGCGAAGAATACCTCTGAGTCATTGGCTGCTATAGGCTTAAAAAGGAGAAAAAGTTGTGGTGTGGCCACCATCCTTCCCTGACCCCAGCTCTATTGAGAACCTTTGGAGTATCCTCAAGCAGGGCCGGTGAATCCTATAGGCAAACTAGGCAGCCACCTAGGGCGCCCCTTGGGAAGGGGTGCCGCCAAGAACGCTGGCCCCCCTCAATCTGCAGCTGCCAGAGTGCTCTATAGAGAGTCTCAGGTGGTTGCAGCACTGCCCGGGCGCACAGCCCTAAAGATAGGAACTGACAGGAGGGAAGCGCTCAGCTCGGTGAGAAAAAGAGGGAGAGGGTGAATAAGAGAGTGACAAGGGAGGGAGGGGGGAATGAGAGTGACAAGAAGGGGGAGAGAGTGACAAGGTAGGGGGGGGTGATAAAGAGAGTGACAAGGGAGGGAAGGGGAGAATGAGATTGACAAGGGAGGGAGGGGGGATGAGAGAGCGACAAGTGAGGGCGGGGGGGAATGAGAGTCACAAGGGAGGGAGGGAGGGGGGGAATGAGAGTCACAAGGGAGGGAGGGGGAATGAGAGTCACAAGGGAGGGAGGGGGGGGAGAGATTGACATCCATCACACACACACAATGCAATCCTTACACACAAAGACAATGCACCCCTTGCACACATACACAAAAACACACAATACATCCCTTACACACACTGAAACACAAAGTATCTCTTACACACACTCAATGCACCCCTTACAGACACACACACTGCATCCCTTACACACACTCAATGCACCCCTTACAGACACACACACTGCATCCCTTACACACACAGAAAAACACCTTGCAGCCCTTACACATACATACACAGATTCACACAATGAATTCCGTACACACACTCAGAAACACACAATACATACCTTATACACAAACACACACTGCTTTCTATCCCTTACAAGAAAACACACTGCAATTCACTACACACACACACTGCATCACCTACACACACTGCTATCCCTATACACTACATTCCATAAGCACACACCTTAGATTCTCTACAGCAACACATAACACATCCCATATACACTCCATCCACTGTGAACAAACTCATGGGTGGAACATGTAGGTGGACTTATGAGTGGGCCTTATGGGCATACTCACCGTCAGGCCCTGGGGCCCAGACCTTGAGCTGTGTAAAGGGCCCCAAAAAATGGAGCTGCTTCCTGTTCTCCCAGAACATTGATTTTTGTGACCACAGTTACAAACAGCCTCCGGAGAGCCTGTTCTACACCAAACCAGTGGAGCCAGACTGCAGCCAGAGCCATCATCATCCTCATCTGGGTGTAAGTAGGCAATCTAGTATATTATTCATGGCACTAGTCTCTAATTTTCCTCACATTAAAGGGACACTATAGTCCCCAGAACCACTGCAGTTTAATGTAGTGGCTCTGGTCTTTATAGCCTGTCCCTGCAGGCTTTTTAATGTAAACATGGCGGCACTGCAGCACTGGCGTTAGTTAATATCGCAGATCATATGGGTGGGGGGGGGGGCTTCAAACTTTTCTTTTGCCTAGGGCGGCAAAAATCCTTGCACCGACCCTGTCTTCAAGCAAAACATATATGAGAGTGGGAGGCAGTTCACATCAAAACAGCAGCTCTGGGAGGCTATTCTGACATCCTGCAAAGAAATTCAAGCAGAAACTCTCTAAAACAGAATGCCTAAACAGAATCTACTGCAGCTCAAAACAGAAAACTGGCGTACATAAAGATAAATGTGCCCCCCACCCTCTCTATGCCTACTTTTCAAAAAGTGCCATGGGCGGTGTCCGCCCACGGGTGGCAGGAAATTCACTCCTAAAATATCATTGGGTATACTTTGAGATGGAATGGTAGAGAACGTCAGACAACCAATTCTCAAAGTTGTCTATCATACTTCACACATCAAAAGTAGCAGAGGGAAACATGATGGTTATTACCCATTTTTGACATCAGAGTTTTTATTCCACTCAGCGAAGTGTGATTTGGAAGTTTGGCAACACCATGAACTTTTTCTCTATATAACATCCAACAAGAACATTTTTCATAGATGAAAAACAAAAGAACATCTATTAAAAAGGTCTTCATTTTACCATGCCATGACAACTTTTCTCCACAAATAAAACTGATGATGAAGCCTTGCTCTCATAAGATACAAGTTCCTATATGGAGCAATTAACAAGTGGGTTAACATCATATTATTGAACGCCTCACAACATTCACAATGCAAAAAGCAAATGTAGAAAATTAAATCTCCATGCAGTAATCGTGAATAGAGAAAAGACATACAATTGTACATATTCACACACTCTTGGAGACAAGTGTAACATTTACAAGAAAAAAAAAAAAGAACTTCCATGCATATTATAGTACAAATCTGATCTGCATTTCAGCAAAATGACTGCTTTAAATGTCACAGGCATGAAGCAAAACTATTAAAAAATCCAGAACATAAAAAACAGGTGTTTATCTTTCATGATTAATGATTGGTTTCAAATAATATGGTAGAGGCAAAGTAAAAATACAGTACACAATGAACATTTTAAAAAGGCCATAGCTAGAAAACAATTTGTTGGTACGTCATTTTTTTCTCCACTAAATCTGTACCAAATTGCAAAGGTCAAATAAGATTTGGGTGTTTTTAAATGCTGACTGGAAGCCGTTTCTTAAAGGTTAAGATGTCATGTAGCTTCAGAGTTACAGCAGTAGGAAGTGGTTGTGGAGTGCTAGCTGACCTCAGGCATCTTCTTGACACAGACATTGTGTGACGTTGGACAAAAGGTATGGAAAGACTTTAATATAAATATAATTGGTTAAATCTAATTGAAAAATCTATTTTTTAGTTTATTTGAGCTTTTACACTTAATCCATCTTGCCCCTCATTACATTAAAAGTAGGAGGGGGCGAAGATAAATATGTTGGCTGCAGGGGAATTGTAATGTATACATATATAAATACATACACCGACAAATAAGCTACTGATGAGCGAGTTGGTTGGGCAACCCAATCTAGGACTGTGTCTGTGAAGGTTCTCATTTATCCAGGTCATGGTATACCTGTAAAGAATAAATCAAGGCAACTGGACTTGCTGTAGATTTCTTGAAAATGTTTCACTTGTTCTTCGAACGAGCTTTCTCAATTCTGTACAAGTCACTCAGAATTGAGAAAGCTCGTTGGAAGAACGATTGAAACGTTTTCAAGAAATCTACAGCAAGTCCAGTTGCCTTGATTTATTCTTTACAGGTACAATCTAGGACTGAACAAATTCAAACCAAATCAAAATTGTTCCAGTTGCCCTGAAAAGTTGGTGATGACATTTTGGGGTCTCCTAAGACTGCATGTAACTCATTTCATGCTCTTTAGCGCGAGGCCAGCATTAGTATCCTTAAAGTGACAGCGCTATATGGCATTGGTAAAAGCCTTGAGTGCTAGTAGTCACAAACAGCTTTTTTTTAAAAACAAACTGAAAAACAAATGTTTTCATTTTGGCAACAAATGCCTGCCGAAGTATATACACACACACACAGCACCCGAGGTCATGTGACCCTCAACTTTTTCTATCTTCTAATTAAAAAAATACCCATTTTGAAAAAAATGGTCCAAACTGATATTGGCAAAAATTTGGATTTGGAATTGACACAAACTTAGGTCAAATTTGATTAGTTTCCACCATGTTGTTACAATAACAGACAATAGTTTGCCAAAGCTCATCAACATGCTGCAGAAAAATAATGTACATGGAATCTGCCAAAAAATTGACCTGCAGATTTTTAAGCTGCAGCAGATCAATTGATGTTGCATATTTCGGCAAAGATTTTATCCTTTCCAATGCATAGGGTGAGGTAACTCACGCTGAGTTTGCAATGGATTTGTCACAGATTTTAGAGCTGAAATATACATCCCATGTAGGCACACTGTAAATGAGGAAGAAAACAAGTCATTTGATGCCCTCCTGTTCATTCATTAAATCTGAACAAAAAAAAAAAATATATAACGAACTTTTCCTTTAAAATGACACATGCACCCACTCAGCATTGCACTTCAATTAACCAAGTTGTTTGTCTTTACGTTTACCTGGAAGACTGCACCTTTGTGTTTAATAGCTTTTTGCAATCAGATTACAAATCAAATTTAATTTATTTCATACTGCAAATGCCTTCAAGCAATGACCTTTCTCTTTTACAAGGAACTAGGTTTAATTAGTTTGTTATATTATATTTGGCATGCTATATCCCATTGTACTACGCTGATGAGTACGTTGGCGCTTGGAACTCTCCAAATTCCCCGTATACACACCTGGCATCTCAGTCTTTGTACTGTGCGCTCCGCACACACAAAGAAAAATAAAATCTGTATTGGAGCAAGACTTGCCATATGAAACAGCTTTTCTCAAAACAGCTGCACCCCAGATCTTAATTAAATAATACTCATAGCACATTGTTTAAATGAGCAAACACATTGTCCTTCTGTTCTGGAATCGAAATGGAATTATGGTTCTTTACATTTTGTAATTAACAGGTCAAATGATGGGTGCACTTTGTACAATGCTTTTGACTTTAATTTGCACCTGTGGTTCCTTATTGAAAATGTTACGAGAAATTAAATACATTTTATCATAAAGCCAGATAAACTATTTGGTTTGAAAGACTAAAAAGATTCATAAACCATTTTTAAAGGGATCGTCCCATCCTACAGGGAATGTCAGCAGACAGACCCCTATATTCAAGAGAACTTCAGGGTGGCAGATTCTATAGCACCCATTTAATAGTGCCCCTAAAACCATTTTAAAAAGGTGTGTGCTGTACATGCCAGTTGAACGGGTTGGCCACTTTTTTGCTATTTGTGACCAATGTGCATCTACGATGATTGTCCAGCAATTACTAGTGTAGCCTTTGCTGATATTCTGTGCCATTTGCTATATTTCGTAAGCCATGTCCCCTTGTTAGGGAAAAAACTCTGTGCTATCCACACATAAGTCTTGTCCATATGATAGCCACTCATGGAAGGCCATGTGACCAGGCAAATCACCTCCATGTGATGTCTCCTGCATTATAAACACAGTGCACCTGTAGTAAACTCCCAACAGTGGATGTACAGATGGCAGGTGCAGTGTATTTGAACAGAGGAGACATCACATGGAGGTTGCATGACCCTCCATCAGCAGCCATTTTATGGACAGGACCTCACTGTGGACAGCACAAAATACTTGGCAACCAAAGGGGCATATAATATGAAATATAGAAAATGGCGCAGAAGACTATATTATTGTGACATATGGTCATCTTACAAGCACATTGGCCAACAGTAGCCAGAAAGTTTCCAGCCCCTTTAAAGCATCCTCCAGATTAATTGAATGTGTGACAGCATGGGGTTGTGCAAGTGGTTTTGGTTAGTTAGCTGGTTTTAGAGATGAGTGAATAGCCCAACATTTGTTTTTTGTCCTGTTCAGTTGAATTAGCAATCATATTTCATTCGGTCTGAATAAATTTGACCAGAATTTATTCAGCCCTACTTGTGTGAAATGTTGTGTAGTACATTCTAGGATCACCTGGGATTGTATTTAACCCCATTATAACTTTTCAACACTTGTTTTTTGCAGGACAAACTGTAGTTTTTATTGGTACTATTTTTGGTACATACGACTTTTTGATCACTGTTATTCAATTTATTTTGGGTGGGGGATGACAAAAAACTGGTGAATTGTCTGTTTTTCCATTACGGCATTCACCACACACAAATAAAAAAGAAAAAATTAATAGTTCAGACATTTTTGAATGTAGTGATACCCGATATGTATTGTTTATATATTTATATACATGTATGTAAAATTGGGAAAGAGGTGATTTGAACTTAATATTTTCATTTTGTAATTTTTTCTTTTACTTTAATAAAAGCTCTTAACCCCCTTTTGATCCCTTATCCCATCCACCCTGACAGAGATTCTATTAGGGTGAATGGTATTTTGACACGCTCCCTGCTGAGATGTGCCTCATGCACAGCTTAGCAGGGAGGTTACTATGACAGCCCTGGGAAGCCTCAGCAGGCTCCAGGCAGCCATAGTAACCAATCAGAGCACCACAATTTCACTGCGGGGGCTCCAACTGAAAGGTAAAAGGAGTTACATACCTCAGCCTTACCTCACAGATGCCGTGTTTGGTGTTGATCGTAGTATCTTAGGGGTTAAATGACGGGGTTCGGTGTGATCGCCATTGCAGACGGGTGTCTGCTGTATAGTACAGTCAGCACCTGCCACTGCAGCTGCTCACTCTATACATTACCTCAGCCACCGTCACGTACCGGTACATCACGGTAGCTGAAGGAGCTAAAATGCATATAATTCCAGTAACTTGTACAACACAAAAATGGTTCAAGAATTAAAGCAACATAAAACAAAAACGTACAGTAAATAAGAGTTAAATCAATGTTAAATTGGTATGAAGCTAGAATCCCCTCTTACACTCTGAACCTCCCAACACCATTTGAAACATGTTTCCTACCATCTATTTCTACAGTGGAGCCTTACTCATTTCTACACTATCCAAAACTTTACAATAACTTATACTTTCCACTCCCATGGCAGCCTAGTGCACATGCCCATCACAGTTCTCAGGGCTGAAAACACAGTATTTTAAAAGCAAAATTGAAAGCATTGGTATAAAACTTTCTCCCAGTGCCCATGATATCCATCCCTTTCCTTTCAATATCAGCATATGGTCCAAGAACAAAAGAAGTCTCCAGGCTCCCTCTACTTCTTACCATAGGACTTGCATTAGTGATCTTTTTCCTTGCTCAGTGTATCATTTGCTGGATTTCCTTTCTTCCCTTTGCTTTTGGGTTACCTCAGGGTTCAGTCCTAGGTCCTCCTCTTTTCACTTTACACAGCTCCTTTTGGAAAACCTCAACAGATCTACTTCCAGGTCAACCTTTACCCTGATGACAACCAATTATATACTTCTTACAAATGTGACTGAGGAAGCATGTACATATTTCCACTGGATGGGACCAAGTGTTCTGGTACCTGACAATGATTGTTGCTAACAACTCTCATCATGGGTTTAATCAGGTAAAAAAAAAATAGCATATCCTAGATAAAAAGAAATATTAAGCAAATCTAAGCAAAATAGAACTAGAATTTCTATCGGCTTAATGGAATGTTTATATCAAATTCTCAACTAAATATGAATGGCTACAGGGAGAATGCTCATGTTAGGTAATATCTGTGAGGAGTAGATCAAAGAGTAAGTAATTTTCCATAAACAAATTGAAGAGCCAGAAGTAAACTCTTTGATTTTAATGGAGCCTGGTGAACTTTACTATTAGTTTAGTTTACAAAAATAGAAACTATGGGCATTGAGAATCATTTTAGCCTTTATGTAGGACATGAGCAGAATTCAAAATTCCATATGCCATGTCAGATTCAATACACTCTATAACCAAATTATCAACAACCAACAGTTGTGTCAAATATATCCAAGTTTTTAGAGCTTAGAACGGATTAAGTTACTGACCCCAATTCTATGAAACCGAACAGATATCTATAATTTAAGGACATGACATGTATTCTCACTCATACTAAAATACAATACATTAGAATAAACATTGAAAGTAGTATCCAATTTTACCTAAAAGTAATGACCCAACACTACATTAGCTATATGCATATGGAGCAGCAGAGAAGTCATAGGATATCCTCATTCCTTTCAGATGCCCAGAGGTCTATTAGATTACATAATCTGATTTACAACAGCGTATGGGGGCTAGGATAAGTATGGACCCACCTTAGCTAGGATATTTTTTAGTGGCAGAAATCAAGATGGCTATGTTGCTTGGTATAGGCCCCAGCTCACACTCTGTACAGGTGTGAGCACATGCTGCAGTTCATCTCCATTTAGCACACACAAATTCACAGTCCTTAGGGATGACTGTCACAGCTATGTGCAAACACTCACTGTCTATAATTAAGTCTGGTAGGTGTGCTCTAAACACAGGAGTTTCTCTCTGCATCAAGCTGGCTGGTCTATTCCTTCTGACCCAGTCTATCACAGGTCATTTGAATACTTGTGGGTGCAAGGCTAAGAGCTGCAATGGATCCACCTCTGCTTTTAGTGTTGCTTCTCCAATTTTGCCAAATTGCAAGTGTCACTCACTTCCACTTGGTAGCTAACTACCACATAGTGAGGCTGGTCATCTCTATATCTGTTATTGCAGCATTGTCTGCATTCTACCACAAAGTTAGTCTATGTACCTATTTTTATGCATTATAGGAACATAGTAGCATGGGAACAAAGTTAATGTGACACTAACCTCTAATTCAGCTCAGTGTTGTGGCTTGCATGGCAATTATTTCAGGCATATGCCAACATTTTACCATGCAGTTTATCAACATAACAGCATTTTACATAAATTACAGCACAGTTACAAACATTTATAGCATATATAGACTTCCTTTCAGAGTATATATGGCTCACATGGGCAATATCCCAGGTTCTCAAATAACCCTTCATGTCGCCACTCTCAATATACATTTTGAACCTGGAATAATTACGAAGGGCATTTAGCCCACAATGTTGCACACAATATCTAGTGCCATGCTGACCTCTCGCAGTGACATAAGGCATAATGAACAGCATATGTACATTGCGTACTAACATGTTTCACAAATACATGAGATGGCATGTCACAAACGCTATATTGCCATTTTTCAATAGTAAATGGCCACATTAGAGTCCAACAGTTCAACATGGATGGTACCAGAATGGTGCAAAAAAAAAAAATACCTCACTGGTTCCTCAAAGCTTTCGTTCCTATGTGTCCCAGTCCCAGTCAGTGTCTACTTCTTTATGCCTCTTGACACACAGGAAATGATTGCTCAGCCAGTCACTGGCTGCAGTAGTGACCTGACTCGGCCAGTGATTGTCAGCAGTCATTACCCTCCAAATCCACAGTTTATGTGTGCCTCATTAGAAGCATTATTTGGAGTAATAACGTCTCTGTAATACAGTCTGTTGCAAAAGCACTATAAGGCAGCCCACATTTATTAATCTGCATCAAAAATGTCTTAAAGAGTGGCACAAAATGACAATTTGGTGCATCTAGCTTTTCTACACTTTTTCTAACTTGCTCAAAAGGGGAGGGACTTGTTAGAAAGTGGACGAAGCTTTGAAGGAAATGTACCTGGCCCTAAGCTGTGCCATTTTGTGCTAAATTTTGGCACAAATCTGTCTTTAAAAAAAATTGTCTTAAAGTAAGCCAACCAATAGTTGATATGGAGCAGGACTTGACTGGAAACTTAAAGTGGCCATGTAAAAACCTAACAGCGACCTAAAATTTTGTAGGTGGGTCCAAATTGACAGAAGGCAGAACAACAAAAGTAGATGGTACCAATACAAATTTGCAAGTTCAACAATACCATAGTGCCAAACAGAATACAATCCCACAAAACCAATTACCACAAAGCAGCACAGAATACACCCCCACAAGCTTGTCCCTCTATAGTGGCCATCAAAAGCTGCCACGTTCTGTCCTCCTCCCCTAATTGCCTCTAATTAACATATGGGGCATGGGGCTTAGGAGGTTAGATACAACCACAGCACCAGTCCAGCCTTACCTTTAGCAGGCATCCTGGGCTTCTGCTAATAATGACCCCTATGGTGCCCCAGTAGTATATACACAGCCACCAGCAGTGAGGAAAGCTCTGGTGGCCCTATGGACAGCAGTCCACCAGGAAAATTCCCTGTAAAGTCTAAGGACAGTCTGCCCCTGCTGTGGAGTCAGAGAAAAGTGCCAATCCATGCACCAGACTTATCATCCAACCTGAGCCACTGTGATAAATCTGGTGCAGGTCTACACAGCCTAAGTTAATGCCATCAACAGGCTTAGTAAATCTGGGCCTATGGTTCTGTAGTACAACCAGAAGGAATCCATATGCTGCTGTACAGGCTCCACGCACACAATTCTTCCATGTGCAAGAGGTCTTAGTTGAGGGACAAGGTGCTGCTAGCAAGGGAGATACATTTTGGTGTCTTATTTTTCCATGGGGCATTGCCACCAAGTCTCCATACATAGCTTGTTCTCTCTATGACTCTGTGTTTAGTAACAAACAAAAACAACGTAAAGAACACCCAAAGACTAAATTTACAGTTCAAATAAGCCCCTTTGAGTGCAGTTTCATATGGTTCCAGATTGCAGAGTGTACATATGAAAAACAAATCTCATTTTAATTGAAAAAGAGATGGAAGAAAATTAAAGTGCATCTTACAATGGGAAAGTGATCCTAAGTTTAATCTTTCCAGTGTAGAGGGAACACTGGTCTTTTATCAACTGACAAGATATTCCACTTTGTTTAATTTTTAAAAAGGTAAAGGAAAAAAAAATTAAACCTGTTCATCACATCGTGACATCCAGATCCACTTTGAACACATTTCAGGCCCGTTGTTCAGCTTCGAAAAACAGCTGCAGGTGCCTGCTAATTATATCACCATTTTCACAAACAACAACTGGCTTATTGAATTTGCTGCATTTGGTATGCATCCTCCAATAATAGCAAACTACTTTCATTACACATTTAGCAGACTTTCCAGCGTTCAAGCCACTCAATTAATACATTATTTACAAGTTAGGGGATATTAAAAACAGATTCTTAATTTACTAATGATTAAGCAGACCCCAGGCTTTATTTCCAATTTGTGCTTTTATTGAAAACGGAAGTCGGAACAAGGTGATAAAAATGTCACATATTCCACGGGCCTCCTGTTTCTGATGAGGACTTTACATAGTCATTAGTTTCGGCTCCAGCGTCAAACCTGTTGCAGACCGGAGGGGATCGAGAGGTGGGTACAGAACGGAAAGCTGAACAATTAATGTTGTGAGTTTAATTGAAATTAAATAAAGAGCCTGCTGAGAAGTGGTACTGGGCGTACATGTGCGTTGCGTAGCCCAGGCTATTTTCAGTTGCAGTTCTCTGCAGGTAGGTATGGTAAGACATTAGAGAAAATTGAAGGTTATTAAAATTTTAGTGGCGCTTCATTAATTTAAGTGGATAGTGCATTTTAAATACACTCGTAAAAGTGCACCCATGTACAGGGAGCTGCCTATGTTTTGCTATGTAGGATGCCCTAAAATATACAAATACATAATACATACACTAAAAAACAAAAAAAACATGTCTACACCCACACAAGCAGCAGATGGTAAATGGCCCACTATACATATAACATTAAAGATTTAACTGGGTGGTAACTTCTTATTAAGACTTGATTGCAAATAATGCTCATTACGTTAAGTGGGACTGTTTGGTTGCTCTCGGAGTTTGCCACCTTTTGAACTGATAAACATTTTACGACGATTGTATTTGAACTAACAAGGCGACTTGTCGCTGCTACTTCGCGTTAAATGCAGTGCTCAGATACAGGCACGTTCTTTGGGATGTATTAAACGCACAATACGTCCATTTTGCTTTTCATTACTTTTCGCAAAAGGTGGCAACCTAATGAAATAAAGAGAAGGAAATTAAATTTTTCATGATGTTCTGCTGTTTTTTTTCACCTTTTTGACTGTTTTATTGGCTAAAGGTGGAAGGTCTCATGCATACAGCCATATTAAGGATACTTGTTGTATGAATCTGCCATACAGCACCCATAGATTTCTAGGAGTGTATATTGTAACTCCACTTTTATATGGAGGAACACAGAAGTTTTTTTTTTCCCTCATGGGGCCTGGAGTACAAAAAAAAGAAATGGCATTTTGAAACACATGTAGTATTATAGAGGTATTCTACACTAGTATCCAGGCTTGGACTTGCCCACAGGGAATCAGGTGAATCCTCCGATGGGCCTGTGACAAATGTGGACCCCTAGTCTCCCACACCCTGCATAAGTGGCACATGGCACAATACACTGACGGCACTACATACAGATAGATCAGCCTATGTCCATATGAAAAAGTGGGTAGATTGTGTAACAAACTACCCAGTTTATTATTATAGATGTATCGGGCCAAGATTACATCTGGACACAGAGACAGACCGGGTAGTATCATCTTTCCCCAGGGAACCACCATCTCAAAGTTGGTGCAGGGACCCCCCATAATCCATCATCTTGTAGCATCTTTCTGTCTGCCGCTGTGAAAGCAGGTAACATTTGCATATATCTGTACAATGGGCCCCCAGATTGAATTTTACTGTTGGGCCCTAGACACCCCAGTCTGACACTGCTAGTAGCATTACTTAGTGTCTCACAGCAGCACACAGTTTGTCTATGGCTCTCTGATACAATATTGTAGGGTAGTGTCAAATCAAGGTCAATATTTCCTACGGGCCATCAACCCAATAACATTGTCATAAAATTTGTGGCTAATGTGCATTGGCCATAATCATACATGGGGTGATTTATCAAAACTGGTGCAAAGGAAAACTGGCTTACTTGCCAATAGCAACCAATCAGATTTAACTTTTTACTTTCCAAAGGCACTCTGAAAAATGAAAGGTTGAATTGGATTGGTTGCTATTGGCAAGCAGTTTTCATTTGCACTAGTTTTTATAAATGTCCCCCACAGAGTTAATCGGCAGACCCAGATGAGCTGTCTACAATCTAGAGCTAGGTCTACACCACGTTTAGAGTTAGAAAAAGGACACACAGTCAGGTTCCTGATGCAGTTTTTGAAGCCAAAATCAGGAGTGAATTTTTTTAAAAAAAGAGTAAAAGTCCTATCAGTACTTTACACTTTGTCTTTTTATGATCCACCCCTGATTTTGGCATGAAGACCCAATGATGTGGGGCCATACCCTTAATGTTTGTTAGGACCGTTTCATATGGGCATGATGAACACATCAACCAGTGAATGATCAAGCAACGTTAATGGGTGGAAATAGCCCTGTTCAAATAAAGGATGTGCTGCCCACAAACAATACATTTGTATGGACATGATTACTGCCTGAATCATAAGGGTACAACCACACGACAATGTGGGGAGTCCGGGGTGCAGCATTGCACTGCATAGTTGCTCTGCATTATTATTGGCCGTGCATCACCGTCAATACCGCGTTGTCATTAACAAGGCAGGCTGGATATCCAGTGCAGTCTTCATTAGATTAAGAGGTAGCTGCATAGGACTTCACTGCAGAATGTTCACGACCCAAGATGTTGGGGATAGACAGGAGGGTCCTTTTGAAGTTGCCCACCAGAGGAATCGTGGAGAGTTGTAAGGTGGAGGTTTCTGACAGTGGATTTCTTCTCTCAACCATTTACAACTTAACGCATGCATGCTTGGAACTTTGTATTTGGAATTATATGTTTTAAGGACTTCATGAGAATACATTTATGATGGAATTTGGCACATTTTTTTTTTAAATCACAGATTCCTTATGGACTCATTATGCAATTTCATGGACAGCCATGCTAAAACTCCAAAACTTTCTGGCTTAGGACTATGTCAGATTGACTCACTCATCTAATAGGACTCAATATCATTCTAATATTAGGAATTCAAATCCTCACTGTGGTGGCATCTAAACAGTGCAGGCTTCCATTACAAGGAGGGAAAAAAAAGTTTTTCAAATGCACATTTATTTTTCAAGGTGTTCTGTATTATATATTATTCATCAGAACAATATGGCTCAACATTGTAAATCAGTCAAATGGAAGGGTGTTAGGCTTCATTATTGTTCTTTGAGACTGTAACATTTCATAAATTTCACTGACTGCATAAAATTTGTCCACAACTTGACAAGCCAATCAGTTTGTGTAGCCTACCAGCCTTCCTTACAGAATTCCATAAAACAGGAGGACTTTAAAGGGTTAACAATATGTCTGGTATAAGAATACATGTACATGTTATATATAATTAATAACTATTGGGTATTTTGTTCGAAAACTAAATATTTGTAACTTGTGTATTAAGTCATCATATTGGAATTCATACTTTTTTCAGGCAACTGCAGGTTCTTGTGTGTGTATATATATATATATATATATATATATATATATATATATATATATTGGCAATGTGAATAATGTTATAGGCTGTGAAGTCCAAAAGAAGCATGTGTGTTCCATGTGTAAACAGGGTGGTCACCAAGGAATGTGTCAACAAGGTTTCCGGCCTTGGTGGAGTAAAGGCCCTAGTTTAGGTGTCCACTTAAGTAGTTGGTGGACACCATGATAGATGGTATAGCTGGTTCCTGCTAGTTTAGGGCAGGCTTTTACTGGGAACAGGCAATGTGCTGGGTGGGTGCCTGTTCCCCATGTTCCAGTCCGGGACCTGCTCACATTCAGCAATTGAATTTAGTCCGGGACTTGCTGGACTTGGGAGGAGCTCACTCTGGAGAGAGAGTGGTGTAACACAGAGGCCTAGTGCAGAGGCTCTGTGCAATTGGCCTCAGCTGGGTTGGCTGAGGGGCCACAGGCTAGGTGCTAGCCGAGACATTGGGGGACACCGTGACCCCTGGGCTGACAGGTCACAAGGCCAGAGTCGGGAGGACTGCTGGGCCACACTCCCCCAATAAAGGTAATGGACTTGGTATAGCCTGTAAGGCTGTGGGACTGTGAGGCGTGGAAAGCCGCATGTTAAAGCTGTATGTGAACAGCGCTTTCAGTGAGTTAGGGACCCACTGCTGATGTGTAGGAAGAGCCCAGACGGGCAAGGTGTTTATTTTGTATTATGTTTATTTTATTATGCCGTGTGCCAAAATAAATCACACTGTTTTGGACCGGAAATCAAGTTGTATAGAAGAATCTTTGTGTGAATGATCCCCGAGACCAGAGCTAATCCCTACAATATATATATATATATATATATATATATATATATATATACACACACATATACATATATACATATACACACATATATATTTAAGCGAGAGAGAGTGAGCGAGAGAAACAGCATCTCTCGCATTTCCCTCATAGGCATTTATGGCATATCCACAGGTTTAAAGGGTTATTCAGGAAAAATAATAAACTATCCTCATGACAGGTCACCATTATCACATCGGCAGGGGTCTGAATCCCAGCACCTTCTCCTATCAGCTGCTTTAGGGAGCCGCCATGCTCACTGGAGCTCTGGTGATAGATGTGGGCTCCCAGCAACTTATCAAGCACAGCGTCGTACATTGTATAGCGGCTATGCTTGGTATTGCAGCTTAGCCCCATTGATTTCAATTAGCTGCAACTAGGCCATGTGACCAATGTACGTTGACGTCACATGGCTGCGGCATTCACAGAGTGCTCGACCTCTTCTAACACTGGATCGACCCACCCATCGATTGAGTCCCTGAAGTTGGACCCCCGTCGATATGATATTGATGACCTATCCTAAGGATAGGTCATCAATATTATTTCCAGGATAACCCTTTGAAGGCTACAATAACACAACAGTGAAAGATGCCATACAATGGCAGTTTCTAGTGATGACTGAGCACCAAAGTATTTGGGTGTTCTGCCCGAACACATTGCTATATTCGTGTGCTCAGCCGAGCACCCGAGTATAATAGAAGTTAATGGGAGACAACCAGGCACCCCCTGCTCTGAAGAGGGGAGGGTGCCTAGTCCATTGGAAAAGGTCAGAAAGGGACAGAAACACCACCAAAATTGATCAGGAACAGCATGGGGACGATGTCTGGATGCATTTTGGACTCCCAGGTCGCTGCTGGGAACCATGTTGCTCTTTTACAGACTGACAAAAATACGCACCAAACCCCCCCAAAAAAATCTATTTCACAGGAAAAATTGTTAAGAAACATTCTTTCCTGTATATTCAATTGTATATAAAGTGCAAGTGCTGCCAAAAATTACAAGCAAGAGGCACTCTGAAACAGCCTGTATATCACATAAACGATTGCCTCATTCACATTGTGGTACAATTGTTCAGATAGTGGGAATCCTACACTCAAAGCCTAAGTGAAAGGGCGGCCAAAAATCACAAGGAACACCCTTTATTACACATAAAGGAGGGCATCATACACATCCTTGAAAAATTATGCTTGGTGGCCTGCTGGTGACCCTCAAAAACATTTGGAGCAAGGGCCTGCTGGTGACCCTCTAAAACAGGGATGCTCAACCTGCGGGCCTCTAGTTGTTGTAAAACTACGACTCCCACAATGCCCTGCTGTAGGTTGATAGCTGTAGGCTGTCTGGGAATGCTGGGAGTTGTAGTCTTGAAACAGCTGGAGGGCCGCAGGTTGAGCATGCCTGCTCTAAAACATTAGGGGCGAGGGCATGCTGTTCAGCGGACCCTATAAAAAAATTAGAGTGGAGGGAATCTATAAAAATCTGGATGAGGAAGAGGAGGAGAAAATAATATTCAACCATATACTCTTTTGTGGTGGAAAAGGTGCATGGGAATACACTATAGTAGATTGAGTACATTATAAATGATAGATTGAAATTGCCTTTATGTTCATCATCAGCTCAGCTCTCTGGTGGAGTTGATAAGTCAGGGGCAATCTAGGCCTTGTTCATTTTTATCTGAGTCAACCTGTCAGCATTGCCAGTGGACAAGTGGATACACTTATCTGTTATGCCCCCAGCAGCACTAAATACACGCTCAGACAAAATGCTGGCAGCAGGGCAGGTCAGCACCTCCAAGGCGTAGAGCGCAAGTTTGTGCCACGTGTCCAGCTTGGACATCCAGTAGTTGTAAGACACTGAGGGATCATTTAGAACTCTGCTACGGTCTGCTATGTATTCCTTCACCATCTTCCAAAACTTTTCCATCCTTTTAGCACTTGTCCGCGCTTCAGGGTGAAGTTGCTGGCGGGGTGTCATGAAAGTGTCCCATGCCTTGGAGAATGTTGCCCTGCCTTTGTTGGAACTGCTGTGTCCCCCCCTTGTCTCTCTCCTCGGTTGCCTAAGGAAGTACGGACTCTGCCGACCGTGTTGTCAGATGGAAAATTTTGGAGCAATCTCTCATAAGTACTTTCTGGTATTGCACCGTTTTACTCGTCCTCTTCACCACAGGAATGAGAGATGAGAAGTTCTCTTTGTAGTGGGGTCGAAAATGGTAAACACCCAGTAATAAGTGTTATCTAAAATGCATATAACGAGAGGGTCGCGGGAAAGGCCATGTGTGCCAGAGTACCAACAGGCAAGACGTCGATGTCGACATCGGGATGACTCTCCATCTCTTCCTCCTCCTCTTTTGCTCGTCCACGCTGAACAGATGGAATTGAAGTTCAATGGGTACTAGTCTCTGTAGCAGAGGCAACTATCTTCAGCTCATTCTCTTCATCGTCCAATTCGCACTGAGAAGACAAAATATGGGTGGTCTGGCTATCACCCAGTGTAATGTCCTCCCCCATTTCCCCCTCGTCTGCCACATTCAGAGTTACGCTGATAATAGCGTTATCACCACTAGCCATCTGTGTGGATTCATGAAAGTTTTTTAAAACTTCAGAGATCTGACATCAATGCCCACTTCTCGCTTGTGAATAGTGGCAGTTGACTCGAAAGTCGACGACCATGATACATGGTATTCCACAACTGACCTCTGCTGCTCACAAAGCCTGGCCAACATGTAGAACGTAGAGTTCCAGCACGTGCTTACGACGCACAACAGTCGGTGAGCTGGAAGCCGCAAGCGCTGCTGCAGCGTTGACAGACCGGCTGAAGCTGTGGACGACTAGAGGAAATGGGCACACATGAGGCGCGCCACCAAAGCCGCCACCAAGTTACGGCCATTGTCAGACACAATTATGCCTGGTTGTAGGTTGAGTGGCAAGAGCCACAGCTCGGTCTGGTCCCTTATACCCTGACACAACTCTGCGGCGGTGTGCGTTTTGTCCCCTAAGCAGATCAGCTTCAGCATGGCCTATTGACGCTCACCCACAGCAGTGCTACACTGCTTCCAGCTAGCGACTGATGGCTAACTGCTGCTGGAGGTGGAAGTGGAGTAGGAGCTGGCGGAGGAGGAGAAGTGGGGGTTGGAGCAAGTAACATAGCTGCTGGCAGAGCCCCTGATGGAAATAGGGCCCGCAATCCTGGGCGTGGGTAGCACTTGTGCCATCCCAGGGTACGACTCACTCCCAGCCTCCACAACATTCACCCAGTGGACCTACCTAGTAAGTGTGTTGGTCAGGACACGGGTGATGTTCTGGGACACATGCTGGTGTAAGCTGGGCTCGGCACACCGTGAAAAATAGTGGCGGGTGGGGATTGCCGCCATCTGTCCACAAGCCTAAATGGCAACATTTCAAGGACAAGTAATTTTGAAAGTTGCGCATTTACGGCTATGGCCTGTCGACGGGTGGGTATTTGCGCTTGTGTTCAAATGCCTGTGTTATCAACATTTGTATGCTGCGATGGGACAGGGAAGTGGATGTTGTTGCTGACGGTTCATGCGAAGGTCCAGGTGCAGAGCGAGGGGCTGCCTTCGACAGGGGATTGGCTAGCAGTGCGTAACACGGAAAGAAGAGGCAGTGGTGTGACCCGCAGACCCAGATTGTGGACCCACTCTTTCGGCCCACTTATTAGGGTGCTTGGATGCCATGTGACGGATCATGCTGGTGAAGTTGCTAGTGTTCATGTCCCGGCTCATTTTGGTATCGCACAGGTTGCAAACTACCACTCTTTTGTTGTCTGCACTTTCCAAAAAAAAGCGCCATACGACGGAACACCTACCCCTTGGCAAGGTAGATTTACGCATGGGGTGCTCAGTGTAACGGTTGCGGGCCTGTTTGGTGTGGGACGACTTCACCCTTTTGCAACCCCACTGCCTCTTCCAGACTGTTGCGGTGCTGCGGATCCCTCCCCCTCTGTACTGCTGTCCTCGCTCAGCTTTTCACCTTCCCATGTTAGGTCAGTGACCTCATCGCCCACCACCTCCTCTTCCACTTCCTCACTCTGCTCATCCTCCTGAATTGATCTAACCACAACCTCAGTGATTGAGAACTGTGTCATCATCATCCACCTAGTGAACGAATAATTGCCGTTCACCACCGTCATCTTCTTGAGACTGTGAAGGCTCAAGAGGTTGGGAATCAGGGCACAATATCTAAGGTACCTCCTCAAGCGTGCTGGGCACGAGGCTAAAATCTAATAGTGGCGCTGGAAAGAGCTCCTCAGAATATCCGAGTGTGGGATCACTCGTTTGGAAATTAAAACGAAACTTAGAACAGTGTGAATTACAGACAATGCAGCAGTCCTGAAATACGGAGTAGGTCCTTTCTCCTTCAAAGTCACAGTATTCAAAAGTCAGGTATCAGGTCCGTGCTAATGGATCCACCATAAACACGTGCTCCAGACGCTCTGTTCTCTTATTCAGGTCACTCGTAATTACACTCCGAACACCAACTGAGGCTCTCCATATCCAGAATCCCTTTGAAAAACGGGAAACAGATAGTGCAATACCCCAAGTAATAGGTTAAAAGCAACTTTATTCTACTTACAGGTTTACACCTTGTAACATAGTAACATAGTAACATAGTATATAAGGCCGAAAAAAGACTTTTGTCCATCCAGTTCGACCTGTTTCCTGCAAGTTGATCCAGAGGAAGGCAAAAAAAACCTGTGAGGTAGAGCCAATTTTCCCTACTTAAGGGGAAAAAATTCCTTCCCGACTCCAATCAGGCAGTCAGAATAACTTCCTGGATCAACAACCCATCTTTAGTAGCTATAGCCTGAAATATTATTACGCTCCAGAAATTCATCCAGGCCCCTCTTGAATTCCTTTATTGTACTCACCATCACCACCTCCTCAGGCAGAGAGTTCCATAGTCTTACTGCTCTTACCGTGAAGAACCCTTTTCTATGTTTGTGTACAAACCTTCTTTCCTCCAGACGCAGAGGATGTCCCCTCGTCACAGTCACAGTCCTGGGGATAAATAGATGAAGGGAGAGATCTTTGTACTGACCCCTGATATATTTATACATAGTTATTAGATCTTCCCTCAGTCGTCTTTTTCTAGAGTGAATAACCCTAATTTTGATACCCTTTCAGGGTACTGTAGTTGCCCCATTCCAGTTATTACTTTAGTTGCCCTCCTCTGAACCCTCTCTAGCTCTGCTATGTCTGCCTTGTTCACGGGAGCCCAGAACTGTACACAGTACTCCATGTGTGGTCTGACTAGTGATTTATAAAGTGGTAAGACTATATTTTCATCACGGGCATCTATGCCCTTTGATGCAAACCCATTATCTTATTGGCCTTAGCAGCAGCTGCCTGACACTGGTTTTTACAGCTTAGTTTGTTATTTATTAAAATTCCTAGATCCTTTTCCATGTCAGTGTTACTGAGTGTTTTACCATTTAGTATGTACGGGTGACTTGCATTATTCCTTCCCATGTGCATAACTTTACATTTGTCAGTGTTAAACCTCATCTGCCATTTCTCTGCCCAAGCCCCCAATCTATCCAGATCCCTCTGTAGCAGAAAACTGTCCTCTTTAGTGTTAATTACTTTACACAGTTTAGTGTCATCTGCAAAAATTGATATATTACTGTGCAAGCCTTCTACAAGATCATTAATAAATATATTGAAGAGAATAGGGCCCAATAATGAACCCTGAGGTACCCCACTAGTGACTGTGACCCAATCTGAGTGTGTACCGTTAATAACCACCCTCTGTTTTCTATTACTGAGCCAGTTACTTACCCACATACAGATATTTTCTCCTAGTCCAAGTGTTCTCATTTTATATACTAACCTTTTATGTGGTACAGTGTCAAATGCTTTGGAGAAGTCCAGATATACGACATCCATTGATTCGCCGCTGTCAAGTCTAGAACTTACCTCCTCATAGAAACTGATTAAATTAGTTTGACATGACCGATCCCTCATGAAGCCATGCTGATATGGTGTAATTTGCTTATTTTCATTGAGATACTCCAAGATAGCATCTCTTACAAAACCTTCAAACAGTTTACCCACAACAGATGTTAAACTTACCGGCCTATAATTTCCAGGCTCTGTTTTTGGACCCTTTTTGAATATTGGCACCACATTTGCTATACGCCAGTCTGGTGGAACATTCCCTGTCAGTATGGAGTCCGTGAATATCAAAAATAAGGGTCTGGCTAGGACATCACTTAATTCCCTTAGGATACGGGGTGTATGCCATCCGGTCCTGGCGATTTGTCTATTTTAATCTTTTTAAGTCGCTGCTGTACTTCTTCCTGGGTCAGACAGGGCACTTTTAAAGGGGAATTTACTTTTACATTTTGCATTTCATCTGACAGTTTATTTTCCTCAGTGAAAACAGTGGTGAAGAAAATATTTAATAGCTTGGCTTTATCCTCGTCGCTTTCTGCAACTCCCCCTCATTGCTATGTAGAGGGCCGACTCCTTCAGGTTTATATTTTTACCATTTATATAATTGAAAAACATTTTAGGCTTAGTTTTGCTCTCTTTGGCAATTAATCTCTCGGTCTCTAGTTTGGCAGTTTTTATTAGTTTTTTACATATTCTATTTTTTTCCTTATAGTTTATCAGTGCTTCCTGGCTCCCCTCCTGTTTTAGTGATTTATATGCTTTCTTTTGTCATTTATTGCTTTTTTACGGTTCTATTTATCCACATTGGTTTCTTCTTATTTCTTAGCCTTTTATTTCTATAAGGTATGCATCGATCACAATTAGATGTTACAATGCTTTTAAAAATCTCCCATTTTGTGGTTGTATTTTTATTTTTGAGGACTATGTCCCAGTTAATTGGGCCTATGGCCTCTCTTAGTTGGCTAAATTTTGCTTTTTGAAGTCCGGTATTCTTGTTCCTCCCTGTAGAAACTCTCGTTTGAAGGATAATTGGAAGGTTATTACTTTATGGTCACTATTTCCCAGGTGTCCCCGACCTGCACGTCTGTTGTTCTATCAGGTCTATTGGTTAATACTAAGTCCAGTATGGCCGTCCCTCTAGTTGGGTCCTGAACCATTTGGGAAAGGTAATTGTCTTTGGCTATTGCCAAGAACCTGTTTCCTTTATGGGATGTACAGCTCTCAGTTTCCCAGTCTATATCTGGGTAGTTGAAGTCCCCATAATAACCACCTGATTATGGTTTGCCGCTTTGTTTATCTCATTTAGTAATAGATTTTCTGCCGACTCTGGTATATTAGGTGGTTTATAGTAAACTCCTATTAGTAATTTATTATTGTTTTTGGCTCCATTTATCTCCACCCACAATGACTCCACATTTTCGTGTCCCTCACAGATGTCTTCCTGGAGTGTGGGCTTTAGACAGGACTTTATGTAAAGGCAGACCCCTCCCCCTCTCCGGTTTTGACGATCCTTTCTGAACAGATTGTAACCTTGTACATTAACAGCCCAGTCATAGCTATCATCCATCCATGTCTCAGTTATTCCCACTATGTCATAGTCCTCCTCACACATCACTAATTCCAGTTCCCCAGTTTTATTAGTCAGGCTTCTGGCATTAGTATTGTAGTTAGCGTGACAGACAAACAGCACAAGTCCGACCCGGGTTTCACCACGTTGGCTTTGTCAGGGGCTAATCAGTGACTGGCACCTGAGGTCCTTTTGTTACCTCCTTGCGTTCTGCTCAATTTCCGGCTATCTTGCTTCCTTAGGGCACGGGCCAAAGGCGCATCACACCAGAATTATATCAGGATCACACTACGGAGACTAGATTAGGCCTAGATTATTTAAATTTGCGCTCAAGAAACAGTTTTCGGATGGAGTACTGTATATGTCACAGAAAGCCACACACTATGGAGACTAGATTAGGCCCAGATAATTAAAATTTGCGCTAAGGAAATAGTTTTCAGATGCAATACTGTATATGTCACGGATGTGTATTGCACGCACACACTATAGACAACAAATGTGGCGCTGATTATTTGAATTTACGCAAAAAAAGACAGTCTGCGGATGATATACAGCATATGTCACTAATAGGTATTAAAGAAAAATATATTGCTACCCTCAAACACACACACAGTAGTCCTTAAAGGGACTTTTGGGTCTTTGAAAAGCTTTCATAGAATAAGAACTGACTTTCGCTCCCTACACTGTCTTTCCCTTCCTACGCTCTGCTCTCTCTGACTATAACTGATCCGAGCACGTGTCATCGGGTGCTATACGACGCGTTCCGGCCAGCCAATCACTGTAATGCCACCAGCTAACATGGCTACGGCATTACAGTGAAGGGCACTACTTACCTGCACTTTTATTGGCTGCTTACAGCACATGCGGTATTCGGCGTGCATTGCGCTCGAGCACATGCGGTATTCGGCCGAGTACCGCCATGTGCCGAGCACAGCGATGCTCGAGCCAAACCGGTATTCGGCCGAGCATGCTCCCTCATCACTAGCAGTTTCCCAAGTAGAAAAATAGGACATGGCTTATTTTGTCAATTTTCATGGCCCACAGCCCCCATTGAAATACAATTTTTAGGGTCCATTTTTCAAAAAGGCATCAGTGAAAAAACAGCCATTAAAAACGGACTGCTGACCGTTTTAGTAACAGCCAATGTCTAGGTCTTTAATATCTGTAATAAGCAGGTTATGTTTATGGCCATTTCTATTTAGTATAGAACCCTCCAAGTGATGGTCCTTTTTTCTTATTCTAGTTTTTTGCTACCTTGTTTGTTCTTATGAAATAAAAAAGTCAAATATCTTTTGGATATGCATCTACATTGTGATTGACCATTCTCCAGTGTATTAACGGCAATGTATCAACTATATATATATATATATATATTTTTTTTTTTTAATTAAAACCACATACTGATATTCTTTTTTTATACTTTATTTCTTATTATCGATTGTTTTAACCTATTTTCTGCCCATGATTATGAAGGCAGCCATCTTGCTGCTGTTAACACAGATATGCTTTACAGCAGCCACATGGATCATAGTAACCTGTAAACTCAAGATATTTATGGACTTCTATTGTTCAAGGCATATATTATAAACTGTGTGCTGTGTGTGTGTGTGGGAGGGGGGAGGGGGCTAACTCTGCAGAGAG
Organism: Bufotes viridis; assembly: GCA_033119425.1. Taxonomy (NCBI): domain Eukaryota; kingdom Metazoa; phylum Chordata; class Amphibia; order Anura; family Bufonidae; genus Bufotes; species Bufotes viridis. Next base: position 44,009,963 of record CM065596.1, on the reverse strand, counting down.
GTGGAGGATTGGACACTGTCACCTATGTGGAATGTGCCCCTTGTACAGGTGATACCTTTTGCTATGATTCTGTCTGGGATGATGAGGTGACTACTGACAACTGATGTTTAAGTTGCAGGAAATGTCAGCTTCCCATGTATCTCAGTGGCCAGAGTGAAATCTGCAAGATTAATACATTTTCTTTCTATACAGATATTGACACAAAAATATGTTAACATAAAAACTTGATTGAAAACAGTAGGTACATTTCTAATGACTCATTCCCTTCCTAAGGCCGGATTCCCACGTGAGTGTTTGGGAGCCAAAACCAAGAGTGGAGGCTACAAAGAGATAAGGTATAAACTATAAGGGATATATTTGCACCTGTTCTGTGTTTAGACCAGCATCTGGTTTTGGCTCAAAATCACTGATGGAAATCACTGACCAAACACATAAGGCCTAATTTAAAAAATCTGTTTTCTATAGATTACTACTTTGCTTGAATATATAGATATATATATATATATATATATATATATATATATATATATATAACACGTGTCTTGTTGTGCGAATTTCCAAGATATTAAAATGCCACATGCCATTTTTGTACAAAAAAGTGTTATAAAAGGTACAATCTTACTCCAGCAGGAGGGTAATATATCTAGACAAAAGTGTTCTTTGTAAAGATGTGGCAGTTGTGACCCATATCAGGTAGGATTTAGCGTTAGGACCACTCAGAGGCGGCCTTGACGTGGCGAGTGGCTTATTACTTTTTGATCAAGATGTACACTAACGACAACTGATAGCTTCTAGCATAGAGGCAGGGCAGAGTGCTGGTTGCAGAGTGCTGTTCCATTTCTGTGTTTGTACGTATATTTTGCCATAGCTGCATGCACCTGCATACAGGGACGTGCTGACTGACAGCCCCCTTGTGTTTCTGCTTTGTAAAGATGTGCCACATTTATTCATGTGCAATTTTTGATACATTTGGTCATAAATTATATCATAACAAACTCCAGCAAAACTAACTTAATTTCCCATCATTAGAAATCTCCCCCCCCCCCCCAGTTTAGCTTTGTTAGCCACTTACAACTGGAGCAAGATATCTACAATAACACTTTGTATTAATAATAAGGAAATCGATAAATAATTGATATAAGACTGTTGAAATAATTGCTACAATGTGAGATAAAGCCTCATAATGACTGAAATACATTGAGCTGCACACCTTGGGTTTATGCCATGACCACACTTTAGCAGTGCAATTATTGCCTTTTTGGAAACACAAAAAAGGTGAATTGAGTGACCATGTTGCAAAGCATAAGTAGTCAAAAAGCGGTAATACTTCTGCCATTGTTTTGGCGGCACTGTGGAAATGACTGGAGCATGTATCAAGTAGCACAACTAAATGTCTCCCTCACACAAAGAAAGGTTTGCACCTCTACATTTTACTTTAATGGCTATGGGGGCATTTGCCATGGCTTTTACACCAGAATAAATAAATAAATAAAAATCACAAATGTCGTCGCACTCTGCTCGGGTGCAAAATTTTCAGAAATGGTGTGAAATGTGGGCATTGCAAGGCGTTTGGAAACTACAAGTCCCACAATCCTCCTTTCACGTCTATGGGAGTTAGAGGAACAGTGGAGTAAGTGTACATGATAGAAGTTGTAGTTGGACAGCAGCTGGAGTGCCAAAGTTGCTGATCCCTTCTCTGATGCATGCACAATGTAAATTGTATTCATTTTGCAAACAGCCTTGAATATAAAATTCCTATTGATTTGGGTCTATACAAATCATGTATACGTAGTAACAGACAAACAAACCCTCATCCTGCAGTAATGCTGGCTACCAAATGTATGTTAGCAAAAAGGTAGAGGTGGCTAAATAGCAATATGACTGCACATACTGTAAACCTGTTCAATTACCTTTTTGCAAATAGAATTCACATAGAAATGTGTATAGAAATTTCTTTATCCCCATTTTATATTATTGTAAATCCTGGACACTGTGGTAAATTACTGCTAATCTAATGTGGGACTGTGCTCTGTATGCTGGATGTTCTTAATTTCCAGACCATGAATGGAATTTTATGGCCATTCTGAAAATATCCCCCAATGACAAGATTTCTTCATGGTCTAAATAATCTGCCTTGTCTGAGATGTATAACAGTTAATACAATGTACAATATGTATGCATTTATATCTTATGTTAAAATGCTAATTGATAAGTCCCGAAATTATAAAAACATTGGCTACAGTGACTGAGAGCCTAATCATTGTACTGTTGTATTGTACGGTGAACCATCTGCCTTTCACAGGCTGGAATTATTCTCCAAATGTGACAAATGTTTTCCTTTTTAATGTTTGATAATTTAAAAGACATGTGGGAATAGAAGAGATTTGCTTCAGCAAACTCCTCTCAAATTTAGCAGTATAATTTATAAAAAAAACAAAAAAACAAAAAACAAAGATGAAATGTAAGTCAAATTTATTAGTCCAATATATCTGAACGCACTGAACCAACAATACTTCAAGACAAAGTAGATTAGCGCTCCACCCAAACAATGAAATGTCTGAGCTCACAAGCTATTTTCTTCTCTTAAACAGGACCTGTCCCCACTAGAGATGAGCGAATTTAACCCCACAAAGTGGAATTTGATCCAAATTTCAGGAAAAATTTGATTCGCCTCAAAGCAGAATTTCCTTGTGCTTCGTGTTACCGAATTGATTTAACCTGAAATAGTGTAAAAGACAAAAATATTCTTACTTACCTCCTCCACTTGCTCGCAACAGGCCGCCAGCCACCATCTTGATTGAAGATCTCCGCTGAAATCCCGTGCGTTAAGACGTCATCTCGCTCCGCGCGTGATTTCGCACCAGATCTTCAATCAAGATGGCGTCAGCCGCTGCAAGCAAACTGTTTTTACACTCAGATACTCTGAGGGGTACAATGACGGGCGTGGGGCTATCGCAGCTCCCCATCATAGCACCTGCTACTTGCAAAAAAATGCACCTTATGATGAGGTAATTCATCACGAAGTGAATCTGTTTGTAAAATTCGGCAAAGCAGCCGAATAAAACTTTATAAAAATGTAATACATTAGTAAGTGCCTTGTATTAACTTTCTCTACAAATATGACTACGGCATCTGAGCAGTCCGAAAGTGGTAGCCGTGCGCTCCCACACCTATAACAGTGTTCCCCGGCTGACAGCCTTCACCCAGCTCCGTACACAACTACAAAAAAAGTTATAGGGGTTCAGAATATGGTGATGAGAAAAAAAAAAAACCTCTGTCAGAATTGCGAGTATTTTTTTGGAACCGATTAACCCCTGTAAGCCCTATTTTTTTTCATCCCAGATGCCGCAATCAGCAATGAACGCAGCATCTGAGGGGTTCAATGGCGGTGACAGTTCCCAGTCATTGTGCCCACTACTTACCAAATCAATGTCTTCATAGCTTCGCTTATCTCTAGTCGTAATCCTGTGCTTACCTCGATTACTACTTATGGGGCATGGAATACCCATGTAAACCCTAGAACAGTGATGGCTAACCTCCGGCACTGTAGCTCTGGTGAAACTTCGACTCCCAACATGCTCCATTAATTTCTGTGGAGTTCTGAGAACAGCCAAGCAAGTGTGCATCTTGGGATTTGTAGTTTTGCCACAGCTGGATTGCTGGAGATTAGCCATCACAGACCTAGAAGCTAGTAATGCATGCAGGTAAGGGGTCAGCACAATGAACACTTGGGCGGATGGCAGCTTCCACTAGGCTTGTGGAGCCTATGGTAAACTGAATAAGCATACTTTACCACTGGTCTACTGGGGTAGACACTTTCAAAACCCTCATATACACAAGTGGCCTACCCAGAGTATAGGTATCATCCTTTAAGGTAAGCACAAACAGTAGGCTTAGGTGGGCCAAAACCTCAGATTTTGGTGGGATTGGCTAACAATCTAATGTGCATATAAAGCCTGGCTGATGTTCATTCAGCAAATGTTGGTGTTAGAGAACTCAAGGGATTTAAGCTGCTCTTGAAGGTGTCTTTCCTGGTCTTATTCCCTTCTCCCCATTGAAAAACACAAACTTGGCTTAATCGAGGGCACATGTGTATGGGTAAAGTTTGTTAGAAATGGTTGTCGGACAAACCGTGAATAAAAGCATATGGCCAGCTTTACAATTTCTATACATTTCAATGTATTGCACAGCCTGAGAAAGCTAGATCTAATGATATGGTAAGAAATCTAATTTTACATAAATATATGGTAATGGTGTATTAATCGTGCACCCAAAGGCATTGTTCTAGCAGAAAGTTTTAGCAAATGGCTAGAGATTGGCTGCATCGGACAGTCCTCATGTGATGCTCCAATATCACAGCATATGATTTGCATTTCATCTACACTAAACAAAGAAAGCTGTATAGCGTGATGAGAATTTGCTTAACCGTAGCTAAACAAACTATCATACTAATTATCATCAAAATCTCCATGATGGGACACATCCCATAATCACAAATGCAACTGCTGGGTAACCCGAGACTTCTGTAGTCCGAGTCAATGTCTTGAGGCTACATAAGCTGTAGAGCACGTTATGACATTCACTTCCCAGAATCCCCTACCTGGCAGGTGACGGGCATGCTGGGAATTTTGTAAACCCCATCCAGTATCAACATGAGACATGTGAAGCCTACACATAAATGACTTGCGTAACTTGTCATATCTTGAGATACTTGGAAGGCCTTTGTGTAACATCTACCATCTACCTTCATGTTGGTTCAATATACAAAAAAAATAAAAAAGCAACACAGAGCACAATACAACAAATCCGTGGTGTTGAGTGGCTGACACAATAACAGGCTTTCATTAAATAGATCCATCAGGAAGTTTCAGACTAATTAATTTTGTGTTTATTCAGCTTTGGAAACCTCCCTCGTACGGTTTCATTTACCGTGTAGCTGCCTTTGCACAAGTGAATTACTTGCATAGTGACTCAAAGGCATTTAACAATGTCTTTGATATTTTAAGTACTAACTTGGAGGGATGTTTAATTTCTTCCTCATAATGAAAGAAGCTGAAAAAAAAAAAGTGCTGAAACATTTGCCTTTTTTTTCCTGCGTGAAATCAACAAAGAACGAAAAGGAAAATACTGAACGTTTACTGGGCTTAATGGCACAAGCTCACAAAGACGGGCACAGCTCAGTGCCAGGCAATCACAGGACAAAAGCATTTATGGGTTTTAGTTCAACACAAAACTAATCCAGAAAATGTACACGCCTTGGTGCGCTCTAGCCAAATACCTTGTTTTATTCTCTTAAGTGCAACTTCTCTCTCACCAGGTTTTAGGAAATTCTTTATTTCATCATTCCAATTAGTGTTGAGAGAATCTAAGTGAAATAAATCGACTTCAATCCGAATTTCTTGAAAAATGTGATTAGCCACGAAGCTGGTGCTCTGTGGTAACTAATCAATTTGTCCTGAAATGGTGGTAAAAAAAGAATAAATAAACTCCTCACCTCATCTATTTGCTCGCGGAGAGGCCGTCGCAGCCATCCTGAAGAAAACATGCCAAATCTCGCGTGCGCTGACTTGTGCTGGCCAGGAAGCATGATGACATCATCACATCGGCACGCAAGAGATTTGGCGCATTTCTTCAACCAGGATGGACGCAACGGCCTCTCCGCGAGCAAAAGGATAAGGTATGTATTTTTTTGTTTTTAACCCCTGAAAAGCCTCATTGTTATGTGCCATCTGAGGGGTTTAATGACTGGGGGTGGCGCGAGCACCGTTCCTAGTCATTGCGCCCGCTACATGCAATGGAACGTGATTTGTGATAAAGAAATTCGGCAAAGCAGCCAAATAAAATTTTTAATAACTTTGATCTCCAATTCTAATAATGTGCTATAAATTTTCAACATTTTTTAAGGATCATCATCATTACAGTGATCTGGAGGTTGCAGCTTGTTTTTGTCATCCACACCGCCATACAGTACCTTCTCCAACTACAGATATATTTAGGAGGCCTGTAGTCCACTAATAGGTAACAAACAGGTTAGTAGTTAGGGTGAAAGCCATTGACCCCTTAATACGACAACCTAGTTTAGGCCTTAAAGACTATTATTCATAGTGGCTATGGCCTGTGGGTGGGTATTTGCACTTGCGTTCAAATGCCTGTGTTATTGACATTTGCACGCTGGGCTGGGACAGGGAAGTGGATGTTGTTGCTGATAGTTCATGCAAAGGTCCAGGTGCAGGGCGAGGGGCATCCGGGCCTGTGCCTTCGACAGGGGATTGGCCAGCAGTGCGTAACACAGGGAAAAAGGAGGCAGTGATGGGACCCGCAGACCCAGAGTGTGAACCCAGGCATGCAGCCCACTTATTAGGGTGCTTGGATGCCATGTGGCGGATCATGCTGATGGTGGTGAGGTTGCTAGTGTTGTCTGTACTTTCCTCAAAAAAGCGCCATACGACGGAACACCTACCCCTTGGCAAGGTAGATTTACGCATAGGGGTGCTCAGTGTAATGGTTGCAGGCCTGTCTGGTGCGGGCCGACGTCTCTCTTTTGCAACCTCACTGCCTCTTTCAGACTGTTGCAGTGCTGCGGATCCCTCCCCCTCTGTTCTGCTGTCCTCGCTCGGCTTTTCACCTTCCCATGGTTAGTGACCTCATCGTCCACCACCTCCTCTTCCATTTCCTCACTCTGCTCATCCTCCTGATGACCTAAACACCACGCCAGTGATTGGCAACTGTGTCTCATCATCATCCACCTCATGAACCAATGATTGATGTTCACCACCGTCATCTTCTTAAGACTATGAAGGCTCAAGAGGTTGGGAATCAGGGCAAAATATCTCAGGTACCTCTTCAAGCATGCTTGGCGAGAGCCCCAAACCAAGTACTAACGATGAAAAGAAGTCATGTGAATATCCGAGTGTGGGATCACTTGTTTGGCCAGACGCGACATGGTGGGAGGAAGGAGGATCAGAGTGAGGATTTGGTTGACCAGACTCTTGGCTACAGAGACTGGACTTCGTGGAAGAGAGGGTGGTGCTTAACTGACTGGAAGCATTATCTTCTGCAATCCAACCGACCACCTGTTCGCACTGGTCCGACTTGGACAGTGTTGTCCTGCGCCGCCCAGCTAAGTTGGACATAAAGCTGGGTAAGGTGGATTTTTTTGTTTTTTCTGGTGCACTGGCAGCAGGCACAGTTTCATTGCGCACAGGGCCACGGCCTCTGCCTGCACCATCAGCATCACGCCCACTTCCCCCTCCCTTTGTGCTCACCTTCTTCATAGTAATAGTTTTGTCTGTAGATTTGGCGCAGATTGTTTTACTGTCCGCTAAAGACACAGTGTTCTGATGCAGGACAGTACTGGATACCGAAAAATACAGATTTTCATCACTACACTAAGCCAGAGATAATGTAATTTTTACAATACACACTATTGGCTTTCAGTAAGGTACTGGATACAGATAAATAAAGATTTTTGGCACTACACTAGGCCAGAGATAATGTAATTTTTACAATACACACTGTATTAGCTTGCTGTAATGTATTGGATACCGAAAAATACTGATTTTCAGCACTACACTAGCCCAGAGATAATGTAATTTTTACAATACACACTGTATTCGGATGTAGTTCTACAAATTTGTCCCAAATAAAATGTATTCTCTGCGGGAATACTTTATATATGGTTGCGGCCTAAATGCACACACTGATATGGCCAAAACTAGTTAACTATAGCCAAAATATATTAATTACTCCAGCAGAGAGTGATTTATAACGGTTGCGGATTGAACGCACAGACAGATGTGGCAGAAGTTAGGTTAATTTCCCCAGAAAAAATAATTTATCTGATGGTGCAGTGTATATCTCAGTACCAGGAACACTGTAGTGCAGGGTTCAGCAACCTCCGGTACTCCGGCTGTTGTGAAACTACAACTCCCAGCATGCTCCATTACCTTCTATGAAAGTTCATAGAACAGTTGAACAGCTTTGCATGCTGGGAGTTATAGTTGCACAACAGCTGGAGTGCTGAAGGTTGCTGAACCCTGCTATAGTGAATAAGCCCCTTTTTATAATGTCTGCCCAACAGACTGCTTTATGATGGTGCAGTGTATATCTCAGTACCAGGCACACTGTAGTGAATAAGCCCCTTTTTATAATATCTGCCCAACACACTGCTTTATGGTGGCGTATTGTAGATGTCACTAATCTGAAATCTTTCAGTCTTTTAGAAGTTAAAAAAGCGATTTTCAAGCCCTGCACTATCTGTCCCTTCCTGGTGACACCTGTCCCTAATAGTGCTGGGGCATGGGGTTCTTAAAAAAAAAAAAAAAGTGCTGCACTGCTGTCAAACACACACTGTAGTCCTTAAAAGGGCTGTTAGTACTTTCAATAAGGTTTTTGGAGTAAAATCAGTAAGTTTAGAGCAAAACACTATCTGTCCCTGCCTACTGTTTGCTCTCCCTGACGCTGAATGAGCCGAGCGCCGGACCTCAGCTCCTATATGAAATGGTATCACGTGCTCCGGCCAGCCAATCAGTGTAAGGCTTACAGCTAACATGGCTATGGCCATGCACTAAGGGGAATTACTTACCTGGACCTTGATTGGCTGCTTAGAAGGTGCCAAACATGCGGGGAGGAGACTCGAGCAATGCGACAAATACACGTGGTGCTCGGCTGAGTAAAGCCTAGCACCGAGCATAGCAATGCTTGAGCCGAACCAATACTCGGACGAGCATGCTCGCTTATCACTAATCTGCATCCAATCCATAAAAATATGGGTCAGATGTCTGTGTGTGTGTGTGGGGGGAATATGGTCTTCAGTGTAAAGAAGAACAAGGAGTCTCGGAATGTATTATATGGCCCACACAGAGCCCCGATCAACGTTATCAAGTTTGTCTGGGATTACATGAAGAGACAGAAGGATTTGAGCAAGCCTGCATCCACAAATGATCTGTGGTTAGTTCTCCAAGATGTTTGAAACAACCTCCCTGCTGAGTTCCTTCAAAAACTGTGTGCAAGTGTACCTAGAAGAACTAATGCTCTTTATAAAGACAAAAGGGTGGTCACACCAAATATTGATTGGATTTAAATTTCTCTTGTTCATTCAATTCTTTAAATCGATAAAAATAAATTATTAACACTTATTTTTTTCAAGCATTCTTACTTTTTAGAATTTTTTTCACACCTGCTTAAAACATTTGTACATTACTGTATGTAACATAGAAAAACATTTTGAATTGATAGTTGTTCATGTACTTACTTAAGTAGTAGGGTCTCTGCTATAACGCCAGCACACACTGCCACAACTTTAAATAAATGGTTCGGGGCTGGATCGGTTAGCGTTTTCATATATTGGACAGAGATGGGCGTCAATATAATGGCCGCTATTACTAAAAGATAGACAAGTAGATTTCTCCATTGACACAGAAGTTGTTTCCATATAGACCCTTCTTGAAGTTGATACTAAAATATAAGAAAAATACATACATTAGACTACTAGAGAGACAGACATTCATTTTTTTTGTAATTCTACATTCTAAACATTGGACATGATGATGTCTGACAAAAGTCACATCCAATGACAGGGAGACGTTTAGCAATACTGAGACAGCCTAGCATCCCAGATGAAGTAGAATATTTTAGCAGATGTATTCTGCACACACTATGAGATCATTCTTTTATGTCTTTTTCAGATTTTGAGACATGTGGCCAGTTTAACAACAATTTCCATACACACTGGTCTGCTGAACATCCACTTATATAATTTCTAGAGATCACCCACTGTCTGAATTACGTCAGTCTACAAGATCACGTTAGGAGAGAAGGTAAGTGGTACGGTACCTTAAATTACCAGCAGAAAATTTAAGCTAGAAGTTTAATAGAGAACAGATACCATTACAGCCATATTATTTACTAGAACAAAGGATACAGGTCTCTGGTCTGCAGAAACAAAACAATGTTGAGGGGTATAGGCTTGAACTGGGTCATAAAATATATGCAACAGCAACCCAATGTGCCATGAGTGAGACAGCCAAAAGCTGCAGTAGATTTAATCATTTTTCTGCAGTTCAACAATTTTTAAATTTCACTCCACTGTTCCACTCCAATAGTTGAATGAAAAGTAATGCAACAAGTTGTATTACTCCACTAAACCTAGAAATGAATGATCAAAATGAACAGGATACAAGGTTGCCCACCATGTTTGTCAGTCTGAAGATAAATCTTCCCTGAAACAGAACCATAACTCCAATTTCAATAAAACAAAGTAAGGAAAACGTGATCCCCACACTTCTCATGTTAGATGCACTCTTGCACCACTTATACAACCACCTATAGATGTGATACAAGAAATCCAAATGTTGTGGATCTATCTTTATTCAGCACTCAATGTGTTTGTGGGAGATAGTCACAGTATAGGTCGTCAATAGGAGATCAGTGGGGTCCGACTCCTGAGACCTCCACTGATCAGCTGTTCAAAGAGGCTGGGATCCTCCATTAGCGCCTGGGCTTCTTACTAAACCAGTGACATAACGTTCATCAGTCACATGGCCTAGGAGCAGCTCACCAAGCACAGCCGCTATACAATGTATACAGCTGTGCTTAATAAGCGGTAAAGACACGGCAGTGTACCCTGGAGCTCCAGTGAGCGCAGAGGCCTCTGCAAACAGCTGATTAGCAGGGGCGCCAGGAAATGGACCAGTTCCGATATTCATGACCTATCCAGAGGATTCCTGGATAACCCCTTTAAGGCCGACAAATTCTTGCAAGGTGGTGATGCAATGCAATTACCGTGTATAATCAAAAGGGAAAAAAACGAAATATTAAAGATGGAAACATCAGCAATACATACGAGGTTCGCAGCAAATATCAATAATTGTGATTCAGTTTTAAATTACCAACAGGTAGAAATAGAAGTGTCGACTTTCAAATCTGCACACAGAGACGTTGGCTTCATTTCAGTGCCAATGTTGCGTGCAAGCATGTAATTAGAAAGGGCTGACTGAGAAATAGGAAAGACGGATATACAGGTAACTCTATAGTTAGACTAACAATGTGTTGTCTTATATTGTACAAAGAAAAAAAAACTATTTTTTATCTTTTTGCAGAGACGAGTTGTGTGTGTACAGACGGTTATAATGTAAAGCAACCCAACATGTCAGAAATTGCAGTATACTTTGCTTTGTACTGGATATATGTATTGTTTAGAGGGAAAGGACAAGCTCTACTTGTGATCAAGGTAGGGGACTCTCAATATACTTTCTTACCCTTGGTGCCTAAATTTCAGCACGATAGCTGTCAAATGGATAATCAATTACTGAATTGCCCTTCCTTTCTCCTTTCCCTACCAAAAAATAGCATTCTTAATTATTATAAACAATTTCCCAACACCTCTCCACACACAAGGTACAAGGCAAAGTACCCCACCATGTATCTGCAGTAGGGTCTGTCAGTAATTGTAGCACCTCTTGCATCTCCATCCAAACTGCTGCTTTAAGGGGTTGTTAATCTTTGTGAACTTTTTCTACAGTCTCATGGTGTGGCCAGACCCACGGTGGTAATCATATGTACCCAATTCCCACCGCTAAGTTCCAGCTCCATCACTGCCCCACCAGCTCTGCAGGTTTTGGGTCTCCCCACATCAACATCCAGTTTGATGCCAGGTTACATGACCTCTGCAGTAAATGACTGGCTGCAGCAGTCACGTGTCACCCATGCGTCATGTCCAGGGGTGGATTGGCCATAGACTCTACAGGGAAATTTCCCAGTGGGCCGATGCCCGGGGGGCTGCCTGAGCTCTCTTAACGGCAACAAACCAGGTAAGTAATTATCTGTAGCTACCAGATTTAACTAATGCTGGGGGCGTCAAGTGTTGGCTGGTGACCACAGGTGCTCTACTGATTCTTGAATTCTCTATTGCCATCCTGAGGCTACTGGAGTAGGAGGACAAAATGTGGCAGCTAGTGCTGGCCCCCACAAGGAGGTATTTTGTGCTGCACTGTGGTTTTTAATTCTGCTGGGTCAGTTTATTGTTTTACACTGAGATATTTGGCTCTGCAGGGGCGGTATTTTGTGCCGCAGTATGATATTGCTCGCCTACCTACTTGTGTTGGCGCTGTTTTCTGTTAATTTTAACCCGCCTACAACATCGGGCCACTTAGTTTTTTCCAGGCCACTTTAAGGTTCTAATCTGTCCCTGTTCATATCACAGGGTCAAACTGGTTGCTGACACAGGATACCCAGGAGCTACAGAGCCGACAGGGCAGCGACGAAGCCGACATCCAGCTGGGGAATCAGGTATAATTACCACCATGGGTCCGGCAACGCTGTGGGGTCTGCAGCAAAGATTCGGATAGGTGAATCACACTTTTAATAACTGCCCTTCAATCAGCTTCTTACCTCTACAATAGAGGCAAGAACAAAGGCAGTAAAGATGTCAATACAGGAGAAAAGACCAGAACAGAGCCAAAAATGTGATTGGACAGGTAAACTTTGTCTACGACTGGCAGATACTACATGTGTACAGCATAAATGGTCTTATTTGGCCAGTTGATTTTATTTTTTAAATGGCAAACAGACTCCCTTGTTGGCCATTTTAGTATTGCATGTTGCTGATGGGTACATTTGTATGCAATGTGGCCAATCATCACCTTCTGTATGGCCAGCTTTACAGCGGGTGCCTGTTCATGTATGACTGGTGAAGGTCTCTCATTGTGCACTAAAAAGACTCCCTCACTGCATCTTGATATCCAAGCAGCTCTATATAAGCAGCTCAGACAAACAATTGGGTGAAAATATGTAAAGTCTTAACAAGGCCTTGTAGTTCTGACCAAGGGGAAAGTATATCAACCATTTAAAGAGATCAAAAGTTGTGCAAAACTTTGTCATACAACCTTAGGATAAAGATAATACATTTAGTACTACAGGGTAGGCCACAAGAAACAGATTCTTCTCTTGTGTGGTGTGTAAAAGATTAGGCTCATCAGGCCTCATTCATCAAAACTGTCTTGGATATCCACTTCAACCAATCAGAGCTCAGATTTCATTATACCAAAGCAATTTAGGAAATAAATGAGGCTCATCATCTTTCCCCTCCAGTAGAGTGGCAGTCTTGGTGGAGGAAAGTATGTTTGCATATTATATTTAATTGCAATAGTGGAGGCCTGCCGTCTCATTCAAAGAAACACCAGACTATTTTGCTGATTAAATTCTAGACGTTGACCGTTCCAGCAAAAAAGCAGTATGCATGGTTTGGTGGTACTATAACTGTTGCGGCGCCATCTGCGCCTGAAATACGCCTAATTTAGGCATATTTCAGATTATTAAATGACCCCCTATGTCTTCATCTTCATTCGTCCACTAGAACTGTACGGCCTCTTGCACATGAACGTTATTTTTTTTCCCGTTTCCGTTCTTGCAGATTCCGTTTGACGTCCGTATGCGGAACCATTCATCTCAATGTTTCCGCAAAAAGACAGAATGTACTCCGTATGCATTCCGTTTCCATATTTCCATTCCATTGAAAGATAGAACTTGTCCTATTATTGCCCGCAAATAACGATCTGTGGCACCATTCAAGTCAATGGGTCTGCAAAAAAATATGGAATGCATACAGAACACATCCATGCCCATGTGTTTACTGTTAAAACACATTACTGTACATTACATTAATGATTACAAATTTTATGTACGGAAACCATATGGAGAATTTTTACGGAACTACGGAATGGAAATGGAACGGAAATGGAAACACGACTGAAACAAAAAAGGAATGGATGCGTTAAAAACGGACTGCAAAATACTGAAAAAGCCATACGGTCGTGTGCAAGAGGCCTAAGGCATAATCCCACCCCTCAATAGCTTTTGTGGCCATTATAAAAACATAGGAGTAAATCTTTAAAAACGCTCTTCTCCATTAAACTTTCCAATATGCAAATCGATGCTACACTTAATGTGATACACTGATCAAGGACTAATCAATATTTATTACAGCTTAATCTGTATCTACTCTGATACCGCTGTCAATGCTATATAAAAGAGGGAGGTTTTTGGGGGCCAATTGTAGTGGGCTATAAAGAGAATGGTTTCCTTAATTTGTGCCGTGTTTTTGGCATGTATCATTTCCATCAATAATGCACTCTTATGAAATAAAAGACGACCAGTCTCCAGCAGTGGATGCATAACATGGCTCATTTACTCATTTTATTACCAGCTCAGTACTGCCTTGCCTTTGTCGAGTGCTCTTTAACATCCAACAGAACTTGCTTAGCTTTTGTTTTGATGCATGACACAGAAATGAATGTCCGTCTCACATGAATTCAATTAGACAGAGGAGCTACATTCTCACTACCAGCTACAATTAAGTGAAATGCAGACCTCTCCAGGGACTGGAAGACAGTGTTTGTCTAGTCGGCAAAGACTTAGAGTGAGAATTGCACTATGGATTCAATTTGCCAAATAGTTGGAAGGAAACACAAAGGGAATTTATCATTTGATTTGTGCGGGTTTTCTACCGTTACACATTTTGGCACTCACCACTTGTGTAAAAGTTTGAGACGCTGTGATTTTATGCCATTTTTGCACTGTATTTTGGGAAAAGTTTTAATATGTCATATCAACATAATCAAAAGTTTTGATTAGTGGTGGTACAAGTACTGAGACACGTGCCAATCGCTTTAATGAGGAAAAAGAAGTGCTTACATAGAGTGCTCTCATTCCTTACTGCAGAAGACGGAAGAGAGATGGCCCCAATAGGAAGTCTATAAGCCAGTCTCTATTCCATCTCCTACAGCGAGGAGAACATACATCTCTTCATTCTAACAATTGGCAGGGGTCTCAGCTCTCGGACCCCCATAATCAAAAGCTTTTCATAAGTCGCTATGGCGTATCAAAAGTTTTCCAAATTTACACAACCACTTTAATTAGTTGGAGAAGTGGACATGGATAGCAATGTTAACCCCTTAAGGGCCTCCGCTGTATATGTACGGCGGAAGTCCGGTCTTTAAAAATGGCACCCTCTCGCATTTGCAGCAGGCGCCATAGCCGCCGGATTTCTGCTATGTTAAATAGCAGAGACCCGCGGCACGTGTATGCGATCAACTATAAGGCTGATCGCATATATTTTCCCTTTCAGATGCCGTGGTCATTTGTGACCACAGCATTTTTGCAGTCCGGAAGAGGAAGTCGCGTGCTTCCACTCTGGTAACAGCGTTCCCCGACTGAGAACGGGGAACCTGTTACATCGCTGAAATAGCCCGCAGCCTCAAGCAAGCTTCGGAGTCTATTTCAGGAATATACCAATACAGGCCACTAGGTGGCAGCATTTTATTGTTATGTTGCAAATAAAGTATTCAATAATGGCTATATAGCTATGAATGAACACAATGGGCAACCTAATGATTGCCAGTTATTGTCACCCAAGGTGATAAAAAAAAAAGTAAAAAAAGTTTACACAAATCACCCCCATTTCCTTAAAATAAAAATACTAAACATCATCGCCGTGTGCGAAAATGCCCATACAATTAAAATATAGCAATATTAATAGCATATGGCAAATGGCGTAACAGGAAAAAAAACAGCCAATTTGCCATTGTTTGTTTGCCATTGTCACTTTAACTACCCAATGTTTTTTTATAAAAAGTGATCAAAAAGTCGCACACAATTCAAATTGGTATCACTGAAAAGTACAGATCGTCCTGCAAAAAATTAGCCCTCACACAGCACTACAAAAAAAGTTCTAGGGGTCAGAATATGGTTATAAATTTTTTTTCCCTCAAAAGGTTCTTAATTTTTTTCAGTATTAAAAAGGTGAAAAAATTATACAAGTGTGATATCGTCCACTGACCTGGACAATGAAGATAACAGGTCAATTTTACCGCATAGTGTACAGTGTAAAAAAAAAAAAAAACTATCAGAATTGTGTTTTTCCAAATTCTACCCTATTTGGAATTTTTTTTCTCACTTCCTACTACATGGTATGCAACCGTAAATGGTTCCATTAGAAAGTACAACTTGTCCCAGAAAAAATAAGCCCTCATAAGTCAATGTGAATGGAAAAGTAAAGTTAGGACTATGAAAAGGCGGGGAGTGAAAAACGAAAACGCAAAAAAGGAAAATCTCAGGGTCCTGAATGGGTTAAAGGGGTTGTCTGGGTTTTTAATATTGATGACCTAGCCTCAGAATAGGTCATCAACATCAGATCGGCAACAGTCCGACACCTGGCACTCCTGCCAATCAGCTGTATGAGGAGATGGCGCTTGCAGTGTACATGTGCCTTCTCCCGTCTATCCCCAATATTATCTATATAATTGCCTACTCTTGCCATCTGGTACCACTAAAACTTAACTTTTATTCTTTATTAGAGTTTGACAATCCCCTCAACCCACTATTAAAATCTCATAGGTCACAATCCTATACAGCACTGAATTGTATCAGTTTTAGTGTATTCTATATCTCAATTGAGAGCTGCAGCGCGCCTCTGCTCCCACTAGTTTATGTCTCCATCATTGCTAGTTATGGATTGTTTGCCATGTGCTAAAACTATTTACATACTACCCCCCCCCCCCGGACATGTTTCGCCAGCGTTTGCCGGCGTCTTCAGGGGATCGGGTAGCATATTCTCCCATCTATCTTCCTGCTCACTGCTGCTTTGCCATAGACAGCAACAGTGAGCAGGAAGAGAGAAGAGAGATGGCACATGCACTGTCTCCTTATACAGCTGATCGGCAGGAGTGCTGGGTGTCTGACCCCTGCCGGTCTGATATTGATAACAAAAGAAGATGTAACATCTATAGAGAATTCCCCCAAAAAAAAAAAAAAAATATTTATTTCCATTCCTTTTAAAATAAGATCCTGCAGTCATTTTATCCATTTATCTCAATAAGTGTCTTTTCAACTTGTTTTACTGAACCCATTTTGGGGCAATAAACATTATTCCTCATGACCTTGATGACCACCCAGTTGTAGTACATCTGGCAGGGTCCTAATTTGTTTTTAATGTGGCATGACCAAAATATTGTAATTGGTATTCTATTGCCAGGATACCCGCAAAGTGGTGTAATAGTATTTTGATAAAATCTAGAAAATGTACTAATGGGCAGCATTTCAAAAGGTTTGCAGATGGTGCCAGTAGCTCTGTTTATTTGATAAAGCCATGCAGAAAGAGAGCAAGTTTAGAAAAGCCTGGGGGCCTATGCATGGCAGAAACTAAAAACATTCATTCATATACAGTTCTCACAACACTTTCCCAGCACGGCGAAACATCAGAACACAACTACAACAATCCAAAATCATATTAACCACCCAGTCAAAATAGCCAGAGCAATCCATCTGTTCAGAAATATTGCTGAATTCTCTTTAAACTGTTATATTGGAAAATGCATTAATGGCATTATTTCTTCGTTATGCTGTTGCTCGTCTATTGCTTTGCAACCTCCTAAGGTCATTATTTTTAAATGCCAATAATAGCTCCCTTTAATGACAAGTCTGTAAAGGACTTTTACAGTTTGCCAATGGTCAAAACCAGTATTTATTAATTTATACAATAAAAAAGGAATTTTAGATGAGATGAAAAAAAACACTAAAGCCAGATTTAGGCTTGAGAACTTCTACATTAAACATAAATTACATTGCATTAAACATTATAGCTGAAGATTTATCAGTAACTATTCTCCTGTTGTCTTTTGCATAAACTGAGGCACCTATCTTATATTGCATTCCCATATCATAGGTCAGGACCAGGAGAAGGTGTGGGCAAAGTAAGACGCTATTGAGGGAATGATGTACAAATTGAAGGGTTTATCTCGAGTAAACGAGACATCATATAGAATACATGACAATTTCTATCTCACAAACGTAGAACCAGCCCTGTACCTCACATGGATCCATAATAGATATTCATTGCTCCAATTGTTCTGCTAGATTTATTTCAGACTGGCAGCTCAGGGATGGACTGGAGGGCATGTCCCGTCTGCTGTAGCTGGTGGCAGTTGAAGGACGCAACTCGACGTGTATGTCATCTTCAGTCTGCTGGACAGAGTTTGGGAAAAAGGGCAACAGCAGGTAGGACTATACAGATTTCAGTGAATAAATCAGGGACTATGTAATTTTGAAATTACAAAAGTATTCCGATCCATGTGCTGGTTTGAAAGATGTAGAATATTTTTTGTGGGACAACCCCTTTAGAACTAGCCATGTACCTTCATCAGCTGTTGGCTGCTAATCCTCCCAATTTCTCCATACAGATACATGCTCAGTTTGGCTGAGTGTGCAAGTGTTCTCGACGGAGAGAGGAGAGTAAGCTATTGACAGATACCTCCAGTGATGTCTCCTGTGAGAACAAAGTATCAGATATTTTTACTTTCACCATGTCTGATTTGTCCCCTGAAACCTTTTGGGGTAGTCCGCACACCTCCAAATGTGTACGATTTGGCTGGTCCCACTGAAATAGTCAAGCTTGGCCAACTTTGTGTATAGATAGTCACCTTCAGTATTTATATAAAAAGATGAAAGAAGTAGTAAAGAGAGGAGCTGCAGATGTTGGTGGACCCTGCTAAAACATGTGGTAAGATAGGCAATCAAGGGTTCACTGATGTTTCACCTGAGCTTAAACCTTACAGAATGGGATAAAATCGAATAGTCTTATTGGTATCCATTAATGGGGATGTTCACCCTTTTGGACCTTTTCTACAGACCACCCCTCCAGCATCGCCAGACCAGAGGTGGTAAATATCATACTAAGCTGATCCCTGCTAGTGTGTTTCGGATCCATCGCTGCTCCACCACATCATGTGACCCAGTGACATGGCACATGACATGTGACCACTGCGGCTAGTCATTGGCTTCAGAGGTGAAGTGACCCACATCAAACCAGATGTTGACATGGGGAGATCTGGAACCTGCAGAGCCTGCTAGGCAGTGATAGAGCCGGAACCCAGCGGTGGGGATCAGGTAAGTATGATTACCACTGTGGGTCCAGCCACTCTGAGGTGTGTGGAAAAGGTCCCCAGGGGTGAACAACCCCTTTAATAATAATAATATCTGGATAAATGCCAGATAGCAAACGTTTAAACATAATCAGAGTGATACTTTGTATTTGCCTAGTGGATCAAAACACAGAGACTGGTTTGATACAAAGCATTAACAGTGTAGCGAACACTGCAGCTAAGGCACCCTTTAATGCATTGACTTGAGCTTTTAGGTATGCTTTAATATTTGCACATAACATGTAAAAATATAGGGAGTAAATCCAGATTTTTTGAAATTTCATTTAATGATTAGGTAATTGGTTTCATGGCTGCACTCACTCTCTATAACTGTCCCTTCAACCTATTAAAGGCTCAAGGTAGAAACATTTCTGTGGAGTGAGAGCATCTTTTAATGAGTGGACTGAATTCATCTATAAAAGGCACTCTTAATTTGGGGACAGCTATTCATTAATTAGTCTCCATGTGGCAGGTGCCATTGAGCAATCTGTAGTGTTTAAGGTTGCATCAAACCTTAGTAAATTGCTTGCTGATAACTAGATGCATCTATCTTCATTATAAGACTCCTCCTGTCGAAGCTTGCCTGGCTCACTAGAATAAAAGCAATGTCACTTGGAGCTGAAGAATTTAACTTTTAGCGAAACCAGTACTTGCACTTTCACTTCCTTTTTCTTCCTTGAGTAGTTCAATTTATTTTTCCTTAATGACATCTTATTACTCAACGTGGAGACAGAAAGAAACACTAGAGGAACTTCAAGCACTGACAAGACATTTTTCCCCAACTACCTATAAATGTTTTAAACGTTATACCTAATATTCTCTAGCCGTGTTCACCCGGGGGAATGCAAAGGGTCAGTATCAATGCAATTGTGTTAATTATATGATTTAATCGCACTGAAATTATATAACTTGGTTGAACCCATTACATATGATGACAAACCAACACTTCAAAGATTTACTAAATGTTCTCCACCTCTGTTTGTTGAGTGGGATGGGTTGTATTTCTAAAAAGTCATGAGCTCACTACCAGCTTCCTTCAGATAAGTGGTCATTCGTATATGAACCATAGTCTACATATAAGAGTTAGACTACAGGTTGTAATGGAGTAATCATTTTACTGGGAATTAGTCTATCTTTAGAACTAGTTCCACAGCTAACAAGAGTTTTATTAATATTGTACTGTAATAACTGCTGGTTGCTAGTATTCAATAGAACACGTCTTTGTATGCAGAGGCTCAAACTAAGTAACAAGTTAGGTCACTTTTGGAATATCCTGAGCAAAGTAAAAACATTGCTTTGTGATCCTAAATATTTGTACATAGTTTATTTTTTCTGTTATTTATTCATTTATTGGGAGTACTGTTTCTCATTGCAGGGATGCCAGCTTTCATAGGAGTTTTACAGGCAATGCTCTTTGGGAAAAGGCATGTAAATGAGGTCTCCTGAAGGAAGAAAATCACTGTAAGGTATAGATATCCAACTAGCTAAAGATCTATGACTCGAGACATCTGCAAAAACCATGGTTCCTTGCAATAGGAAAAAGACGTCTATCTGTAGACAGCCATTTTGGAGTTCTTGCGCCTCGTCAATACAGAGCACGGTACTGGTTGGCTAGCTGAGCAACATTTTCCAGTACCATGACATATAATAAAAACAGAGTTAGTTTGAAGCACTTTAAAATGGCATACAGTAGATGTGTTTTGAAGCTCAACCTGGACTAAGGGTCCAGTATAGGGTCCAAAACATGTCCTCACTTGCTATTTGCTTTAAAGTGCTTCAAATAACTACAAGTTGTGGTGCTGGAAAATATATGACCATTTGTGGTTCTGTGCTCCTACACCTCCGTGGCAACTGCAATCCGGGTAAGCTTGCCCAGCCGCTGGTCATTGTATTCTCTGCAGATGAGCGCCTTTTCACAAATTACTCAGAGTACCGTTTCTCCAAGTGTAGATGCCACTCTGAATACGAATATTCATTTATGGGACTGACTATATACCATATTGTGTCTGATGGAGCTTCAAAATGAGCATTGTGCTAGGCTTAATGGGGTAGTCCAACAGTTTGTAAAATCTACAAAAAGAGCAGTCAGGCTTGTAAAACAAGTAAATGAGCTGAGCTTATCTGCTAAAGTTTCCTCCATTCTAGTGCTGTGGGTCTTGCCCCTTTCATTCTGTAGGACCAGAGGTGATTACGTCACATTCATTATTCATGTGACCATTTAGCCAATTACTGGCTTCATTTTATACAGGTCATCACTTCTGGTCCAAAGGGGACTGGAAGCACCTGGGATGAGATTGGTGGGATCTTTAACAGGCAAGTTCAGCTTCTTTGTTTGTTTTATAAGCCTTGCTGACCCCTTGAAGATTTTACAACCTGTTGAACAACCCCTTTAAAACATCATAAAACACCTGTTGCAAGAATCCACAGTGTGTGTGAAATTATATATATTAATAAATTATACATACATATCCTCAGGACAGGTCATCGGCATCTGATTGGAGGGGGTCCAACAACCAGTTTCCTCGCCGATGAGCTGTTTGAAGAGAAGGCGCAGTTCCATGCGTGCGCTACTTCCTCTTCATTACACTGCACTTTGTCTCAGAAGTGCAATGTAATGACAAATACTCATGCCATTCAAGTGAATGGAGCAAGTACTTGAAATTACACTATACTGGCGCTCCACAGGAGACAACACATAGTGCAAAGACCAGGAAGCAGTGCTCGCATGGTACACTGCTTCCTCGTCAAACAGTTCATCGGCGAGTGTGTCAGACCCCCTCCGATGAGATATTGATGACCTATCCTGAGGATAGGTCATCAATATAAATTTCTGCACAACCCTTTTAATCTCTTCTGCTTTGCTTCTCAGCAGAGCTGGCCCACCTCCTGTTTACTTTCCTTTCCAGTAGACACATCCATTGGGGTAGCTCTGTCTTGCCAGGCAGGCCGCAACATGCTTGCTAGCTAGGCCTCTTTGTGCATTCAGGGCGCGCACACACCCTTGGCCTCTTAACGAGCCAGTACACAAAAACAAATCTACACCAGCCAATGGCTGGCCACTTCCACTTGTGAGAAAATTCCTGAGCAGTCGGTTCTAGCACACTAGTGTCCTGCAAAGGTCTGCTGTTATACATTTGTCCGCCCATGTACTCCCTAATGCCCGTTTTGCCAATTTGACCCTTCACTGCCTGATCTCTGTAGTGACCCTGAGCTGCCTGTCCTGACCTCAGACTGTTTATTGAATTGCACATGCTCGTCCTACCCTATCCTGGACTATCGTTCTCTCAGTACACCACAACAGTGTTTCTTGAACCCGATTGGTAAGCAGTCACTTGAACAGAGACTACTCCTTGTATAGAGGTTTTTGGGAGGAGCAAGTGACACAGTGGACTCACGCTCGCTGCACAGCACTATGACTACCAAAATCCATGCTCAAACATGGTATGGGAATTTAAGCAAGTTACCAGCTATCAGGGCAACTAAAATTGGAAGATTTTTATGAAAAAAAAATAAATAAATTACATATACACACATTATATATATATATATATATATATATATGGAAAATAGTGGCAGCACCGTATCAGGTTCAAAAAGGCGGGTGCACGCCTCACAGAGACCAGCCAGTCTCAAAATAAGTATACCAGGGAAAAAAAGGCAGCACTCCAAAATTGTAAAAAGCAAACAAACCGAGTTTTATTCACCCATGTGGGTGAGAAAGGCTCAGTCTGAGCCGAAACGTCGCACTGCCCACATGGGTTAATAAAACTCGGTTTGTTTGCTTTTTACAATTTTGGAGTGCTGCCTTTTTTTCCCTGGTATATGTATATATATATATATATATATATATATATATATATATATATATATTAATTATAATTCCGGCAGCACACGCTTTTATGGTTTATCAGGTGCACGCGTCACACCCTTGACATCAGGCATGTATATCCATGAAAAATCAACGCAGCATTCTTCTTGTGAAAAAAAACACAGTGTCTTTATTCACACATGTGACACAAAATAAGCAACGTTTGCTTATTATGTGTCACATGTGTGAATAAAGACACTGCGTTTTTTTCACAAGAAGAATGCTGCGTTGATTTTTCATGGAGGTTATATATATATATATATATATATATATATATATATATAGTAATGGAAATATATATTTTTTAGATTTTTTTAATATGTCCATTTTTACTAAAGTAGTTCAAACATTTGACTAAAATTAGACCAAAATGTTAATTAATTAGAAATAAACTTGCACAACTACTATGTTGTATGCCTCCAGAGCAACATCAAAAGCAAAAAGTAAAAATTTACAAGCAGCACCTACAGGTGGCATACCCTAAACCATGCAAGCCTTTCTAACACAGTCATTTAACTCATTAGGGTGCTGGCAGGTATATCCTGCTGTATTCATGAGCCATGGTTCAATTTTAGGCATCAGCGGTTATGATTGGTAAATCTAATGGTGTTTAAAAAGTAAGTTAACACATTCTGATGCACAGTGGGAGAGAAAATATATTAGGGGAACTGTTCTTTGAAATGAGAGCCCGAGGGAGGCTGTCAAGACAACTTTCCACCACTGAATTTGAAGTTTCTGTTGCAGCATGCAAATTCTGGAGGATTGTGAAACTTTTTTTTACTGTATTGTGACTTGCAGTAGACGGAAAAACCTTGAATTTTCCTTTGAACATGAAGATTCTCATTCCTAGCAAGAAGCCACCCATGAATTGTGTGTAAAAAGTAATTAGATGTGAAAGAAAAATACCTTTATGTGACCAAAAATTGCTGTTTGCTTTTCCTGTAAAGAATTTGTGTAAATTTTAAAGCTCATGTAAATGTAAGATGTTTTGGGCATTTTATGTTGAGTAGTCTGCAGTGGCCAGTTACACAAATCTGATTATAGGATCTAACAACTGTGTGGTTAAGAACATAAATTATGTAGACACTTCTAGACCTGTATCAGTTGCTAGTTAATAATGTTAATGAGGAACAGGCTGGCTGAGGGAAAGGCTGGTGTGTAATGTATAGATTCAAGTAAGTGATTAGGAGCCTGTACACTACATGCAGCATACTATAGATCTTGTAAGGTTATGCACACAAATTACCTTTACATGTTTCTTTAGAAAGAAGCTTCAGTACTACATATAAGAACTTCTTTCTACACTTGCTCCCATATTTAGCACAACATTAGAAATATAAGCAAACTTCTTGAAATTCGTTTCAGGAACAAGTCAAATTTTTCAAAGGAATCGATTTGTGACCAAATTAATTCTACGCAAACTAAATGTGCTTCAATTGGCCGAAAAACTGATATTACACTCTGAGGTCACTGAGGACTCAGATTTTTTTTTTTATATATTTCTTTTTTAAAAAAAAATATTTATACAAGTTTTTGCTCCCCCAACCCTTTTTTAAGCTCTTTAACCACTTAAGCCCCCCTAGCTTAAACACCCTTAATGACCAGGCCACTTTTTACAATTCTGCACTACACTACTTTCACCGTTTATTGCTCCGTCATGCAACTTACCACCCAAATGAATTTTACCTCCTTTTCTTCTCACTAATAGAGCTTTCATTTGGTGGTATTTCATTGTTGCTGACATTTTTACTTTTTTTGCCATTAATACAAATTTAACGATATTTTTGCAAAAAAATTACATTTTTCAATTTCTGTTGTAAATTTTTTTTAAAAAAACTACATTTCTATATAAATTTTTCTCTAAATTTATTGTTCTACATGTCTTTGATAAAAAAAGTCCAATAAGTGTATATTTATTGGTTTGGGTAAAAGTTATAGCGTTTACAAACTATGGTGCAAAAAAGTGAATTTCTGCATTTTGAAGCAGCTCTGACTTTCTGAGCGCCTGTCATGTTTCTTCAGGTGCTAGAATGTCAGGAAAGTGTAAATACCCCCCAAATCACACCATTTTAGAAAGAAGACACCCCAAAGTATTCGCGGAGGGGCATGGTGAGTTCATGTATCATTTCATTTTTTCACAAGTTAGCGGAAAATGACACTTTCTGAGAAAAAAAAAAAAAAAAGTGTCAATTTCTGCTAACTTCTGGCAAAAAAAAAGAAATCTCAGACGGACTCACTATGCCCCTCAGTGAATACCTTGGGTGTCTACTTTCGAAAAGGGGTCATTTGTGGGGTGTGTTTACTGTTCTGGCATTTTGGGCGGGGCTAAATTGTGAGCCGCCATGTAAAACCTAAAGGTACTCGTTGGAATTTGGGCCTTTGCGCACTCAGGCTGCAAAAAGTGTCACTTATGTGGTATCGCCGTACTCAGGAGAAGTAGGGCAATGGGTTTTAGGGTGTATTTTTACATATACCCATGTTGGGTGAGAGAAATATCTCTGTAAACTGACAACTTTGTATAAAATTTTTTAAAAGTTGTCGTTTACAGAGATATTTTTCACACACAGTATAGGTATATATAAAAAAACACACCCCAAAGCACATTGCCCTACTTCTCCTGAGTACGGCGATACCACATGTGTGCCACTTTTTTGCAGCCTGGGTGCGCAAAGGGGCCCTAAAACCAATGAGTACCTTTAGGATTTCACAGGGCATTTTTACGCATTTGGATTCTCACACTTTAGGACCCCTAAAATGCCAGGGCAGTATAAATACCCCACAAGTGACGCCATTGTGGAAAGAAGACACCCCAAGGTATTCCCTGAGGGGTATGGCGAGTTCACAGAAAAAAAAAAATTTGGCACAAGTTAGCGGAAATTGATTTTTTTTTTTTTTTTTTTTTACAGTCTCATATTCCACTAACTTGTGACAAAAAATAATATTTTACATGAACTCCCCATACACCTCACGGAATACCTTGGGGAGTCTTCTTTCTAAAATGGGGTCACATGTGGGGTTTTTGTACTGCCCTGGCATTTGAGGGTCTCCGCAATCATTACACGTATGGCCAGCATTAGGAGTTTCTGCGATTCTCCGTATATTGAGCATACGGGTAATGAGATTTTCTTTCCCGTTCAGCCTCTGGGCTGAAAAGAAAAAAAAATGAACGGCACAGATTTTTTCATTCGGATCAATCAATGTGGATGAAAAAATCTCTGCCCAAAAATGTGCAAAAAAAACCAAAACGGCACAGATTTCCTCATTCGCATCGATCAATGTGGATGAATAAATCTCTGCCAAAAATGTGCAAAAAAAAGTAGTAAGGCCCCATTCACACGTCCGCAAAAATTCTGCGGAATAGATGCGGACCCATTCAGTGTGAATGGGGCTGGCGGTGATGCGGAGAGCACACTATGCGCTCGCCGCATCAGCATTTGCGGAGCTGCGGCCGCAAACTTCCGGGTTTCGGCCCCCAAGCATCCGGCCGCAGCTCCACAAAGATAGAGCATGTCCTATTCTTGTCCGCAATGCGGACAAGAAAGAGCATTTTCTATATAGTTCTGGCAATGTGCGGATCCGCAAAATGCGGAAAGCACATTGCTGGTGTCCGTGTTTTGCGGATCCGTGGATCCATGGATCCGCAAAACACATACGGACGTCTGAATGAGTCTTACAGGGGGTAATTAGTGTCAGGGGGTGACAGGGGGTGACATGGGGTGATCGGGGGTTAATCAGGGGTTAATCAGTGACGGGGGTGGGGGTGGGGTGGATGGGTGGGTCTGTGTGGTGTTTGGTGCACTTACAAAAGTTTCTTTGGTGGTCCCAAGCAAAAGGGACCACCAAAGGAACGATCAGCAAGCATATCAGACGCTGTTAACAAAACATCGTCTGATATGCCATTTTTTTAACTTCTACAGCCTGCCAGCGCACGATCAGCGCTGGCAGGCTGTAGCTTACCTTCTCCCCGACGTGATCCTGTGAACGCGCGCGCGTTCACAGGAAATCTCGCCTCTCGCGAGATGACGCGCAGGCGCGTCAAAGAGGAACAGACCGACCGCCCGCAGGACGCAATCCTGCGTGAGGCGGTCGGCAAGAAGTTAACCCAATGACAACCATAGCAAATGATATCAAAGTGCCACTGACATATATAGCTATGGGTAAATGCATGGTTGACATTGTTAATCAGCATTTTTTTAAATGCACTAGGCCATGGCATATGGTATGCTTTTTCATATAGAAACCTTCAAAAGATTGTGGGAGCAGATGGTTTTTAAATACACATGGTGTTATTGAAAAAAAATAAAAAAAACTGTGGCTTGTTGGGGCTAAGAGTCCCAAAAACTATGTCTTAACGGGGGCAAATCCCTGTCCCAGTTTAACACACACAAACGCACGTGGTCATAAGAAACAATGGATTGTTTTGCACAAGCGTCCAAAAATTTTAGTTAACGGGAGCAGAATGCTTGCCCATATTTATATACACACGTGTTAATTGTTAGAAGCAGTGACATGCTCTGACTTTAAACAAAACTGGAAAAATTCTTCTTTTATTTAAGTATCAGTAGTACACGGTGGATGTGGAAAGAGTAAGTTTAGGAAAATAATTGGAAACAATGGTAACACCTGCAGTATCAACACAACATGGAACACACACTGCATTAGAAGTGTGTGCAGCTGTGTGGAGTAGTAGAAGTGGCAGCTGTGTAACAATATTAGTAATGGCAGTAGGGGTAATGGAAGTGGCAGTTGTGGGTTTAGCAGCAGGGAGCATCAGCTGTGGCAGCAGCAAACATATTATGGAACATGATGGTAGGCAGGCAGACAGCAGCAGTGGAATGATAGCGCACAATTACCAATGACAGGTCTATTCTCGGTTTCAGACTGAGGTGTGTGAAAATCCTCACAGATCCATGCCTCATTCATTTTGACAAAAGCTATATTCTGTATATTGATGGAGGGCAGGTTTGTCCATTAGGGTGTGATGAAGCCACTGACACACTGAAAACTCTCTCTGAGATAACACTAGAGGCTGGACAAGAGAAAATAAAGAGCAAACTGGGTCAGTTTCAACCACTGTTCTAATTTGCCTGCCCAGATGTCCATGGGGTCAGGGAACACTAAATGTGCCAGAGAAAGGCCACAGTCATACCTGGCTGTTCAGGCTGTAAATCTCCATTAGCTGATTTGTGTCAACCTGTTGCAGCACATGGGAATACTGTTCTATCATGTTGATGATAATGAACTGGCTGCTGTTGCTTCTGCTGCGTGTGGTAACAGAGACTGTGGGAGAGGGGCCTTCTGGTCAGACATACAAGTAGCAGACACCCGCTTGCTGAAAACGGCAGCAAGCTCCGTACACAGTGTATCCTGGTCAGAAAGCAATTTTGCTTCCCTTTCAGCAACAGGAAGACATACTCACATTTGATAGCAAGGGTCTAAAAACATGGCTATCCAGTATTTATCAGGTTGCCTGATGGTAAGGATATGCCTGTCATTACATGAGCAAGCAAGCATACAGCTTGCCATTCTCGCCAGCGTTCCATAGGGTCCAGTTCTTTCTGGCCCATTCCTTGTTACATTAGCATGAGCATCTGCTCTTAGATAAATATCCAGTGGATGACAACACTCATGCCGTAGTGGTCTCTACTGATTAATCTAGTGGCTTCTTCGAAAGGCCCAAGTATGTGACACGCCTCTGTAATGAGCTGCCACTGCAAGACCCCAAAACAATCCATGCTCCCTGCTGAGGTGGTCTGGTGCATGACAAAATAATTCACCACCTTATGCTGTTTGTACAGATGCTCTAGCGTATGACGTGACGTGGTACATTGTAGATCAAGCGGTTTAATGGCAGATAGTTCTGTCGCTGCAAGTCCAGGAGTGAGTTCTTTGCCACATATAAATGGCTCAAATGCAAGGACAGTCTCTTGGATATGGCCATCAACCTCTGCAAGACAGTGTACTTTTTCAAAAAGCATGACACAACTAAATGCCCCCAGTAGCAATACTGCCCCTTTATCACCTTCAGTATTAACAATGTTCCCCTATAGCACCCCCAGTTTTAATAATACTCCAATAGTGTCCCAAATATTAATGATGCTCCCTATAGTGCCCTCAGTATTACTAATACTTCTATAAATGTCCCCCAGTAGTAAGTATGCCCCTTTATTGTGTGCCCAACATAATGGCTCCTGCCCGATGCTACTGTCTGCAGTGTGGAAGTTGCCGGCACTGCATCCCTGCATACCCAGTCCTTAATCCTGTCATCACTTTGTGACTATATGCACTGTTAATACACTATTTCAGACTTCTGGCCTGTGGCTTATGAGGATGAATGGTGGGACAGGGAGCTGCTAGATCCTCTGTCCTACCGCAGTATTTAACACTAACGCCATCCTAAGTGACAGTGATACATTCAAATTCAGGAGGGCACCTGTGGTTACATGAAGGACACCTGCAGGTCAAGTGGTCCCCAGGGCATCAACCTGCCAGGATGTTTCCTGGTAGAGTCTATAACCAGTTTTTCCCTGCAAGGAGACTAAATAGGAAACTGATCAAAACTAATGGTTTAAAGTCAACCATGACACAAGATTCAATAAATAGACTCCGCAATAATTTATCAGTACAAAATCAAAAAAGTGTTATTTAAAGAATCACTCTTGGAAGCACCAAGTATAACATGGAGCATAAGGGTGCAAAAGATTCAAAGAACATTAAAGGGAATCCCTGGGATATACAACATCCCTTTGGGTCTTGCAGTAGGTGTAATAGAGTCAGTTTTGACCAAAGAGATTCTTTTAGGCCGAACACTGAGCACACAAAATACATACAATAGAAATTATTTGAATATCTTTCCACAGCATAACCCTAAGAGGATAGTTTACCCTGCTACCGGTAATGTAAAGTGTCATCCATAAAGGGTTAAGCTAAGATTTTAAGCCCCCCACAAAAACAGAATACAATGCACAGACTTCAGCAGGAAAATAATATGCATGGAGCAATAAGTACATCTCTTGAGGTAAGTACCCTTTGCAGCAAACATGACTATTGAGAGGGTACATTTGCTTTGGAAGCAGAAAAATAAAGACTTTGGAATCTTTTACTGCAACCTAGTGACAATAATAGAGGTCAAATATGAAGGCTTTCTGCAAACAGAAATTGTAAATACTTAGGATTTCATCTCTATTGCCAATTGTGGAATTCATCTTTTGTTCAATACTGCAAATAATTTTTCTTTTTGAAAACTAAATTCTGTACTGTACTTCACTGAATTGTAAGTTAAAATGAATGGATCCAATGTACCAGGTCAAGGAGACATTTAACAAGGTTACATGTCTTACAAAAAATATTAAAGAAAAGGATTTGTAAAGAAGACATGAGATTATTTATCTCCTTTTCAACTTTTGCACAATGTTGGTAAAACATCATTAGATCCATTTGTGGCTGTTATGTAAAACTCAACCCCAGATTAACATTTGCTCTTATTTTTTTATTTATTTATTATTTTTAAGTGAATAAAAAATTACTTTGAAACTTGTTGAGACACAGGAATCTTATTAATTTTATTGCTTGTTCTTTTGGCAGCACATTTTATAGAAAGGAAATATTCATGCCAAGAGGTAAGTAGAGCCAAGTCTCTAAACATGTACCAGTTTCCAGGTAATATTTGCGGTATACCATGACCAAAATCATATTTCTTATCCAGTCATTCCAAATCAGAGATTTGTAACTCAGACTGTTTTTAGCTATGGTATAGAAGTTACATTTTCAGTCCATGGAAGTTGACGTCTGAAAGTGTTTCCGTTATGCTTAAAGAGAATATCCATCCTTGAACTTAGTTTTGGTAAAACTTTTTATATAGAGACATATCAAAAGTTTTGATCAGTGGGAGTCTGAGCACCGAGACCCCCACTGACCACTAGAACAAGAAGAAAGAAGCATTTATACATCACTCTTTCGCCTTGCTGCAGGGGAAGGGCTCAATAGAACTCTATTGGTCTGTCTCAATTTCGTCTCTGCAGAAATGAGAAGGAGCATGATATGCGCATTTCCTCTCTTCGATCGAGCAATGGGTGGGAGTCTCAGCACTCCGACCGCCGTCTTTATCACATATGAAAAGTTTTACCAATACTCAATGATCCTTTTATTTATTATTATAGAAGTTGGGACCAGTTTTTGCAGTGAGAGTTCTTAAATCACCAACATGAACAAAGCTGAATACAATTCTAGCTGCCTTTAGCT
Source organism: Bufotes viridis (assembly GCA_033119425.1). Taxonomy (NCBI): domain Eukaryota; kingdom Metazoa; phylum Chordata; class Amphibia; order Anura; family Bufonidae; genus Bufotes; species Bufotes viridis. The sequence goes on along the minus strand of CM065596.1, from coordinate 43,978,880 downwards.
GCCACTAGGGGGAGCCTAACTGCATACTGTTTTATTATGGAATTCAGTGTATAAACAGTACCCAGTATCTTCTACCTAGGGAAAAATGCAGGCAGCTAAAATATCGTTATTTAGTGCTAGGCCTAAGAAAGCAATTTGTTGTTCTGCATTTATTAAGATAACGTATATAATTTGCACTGAATATGGGACCTAAAATGGGAATAGTGTTTTAACAGTAAAAAATAAATCACCACTTCACTGTTCAATTTTTTCTGGAAATTAATGCAAATAGTAAAGAAATATAGTTGCCCTTACTGGAATGCTGGCCATTAGAGATGAGCAAGTTTTGAAAAACGTGATTAGGCACCTTTGCCGAACTTCAACGAGAAATTTTATTCATTATGAATTACTTTGTCACAAATCACTTTCCCTTGTATGTAGCGGGCACAATGACTGGGAACAACGAGCACGCTGCCCCCCTCATTTAACCCCTCAGATGCTGCGTTCAACTCAGATCGTTGCATCTGAGACTCGGATTCAGACTTTCAGGCGTTAAAAAAATAAATAAATTATACTCGCCTCATCCACTTGATTGTGGAGAGGCTGTTCACTCCACTCTTAATACAAAGGACCTGCGGCGAGTGTGATGACGTCACCAAATGATCACACTGGGGGCACGTGGTGACATCATCACGCTCTCCACAGGTCCTTTAACGGATTTTCTTCAATTAAGATGGAAGCGGTTGGCCTGTCCACAATCAAGTGGATGAGGCGAGTACAATTTTTTTTTTACTTTCAGCCACCATTTTATAAAAAAATTATTAATTATTATGAAGAACGAAGAAATTCAGCTTTGTGGCAAATCCAATTTTTCTTGAAATTCAAATTGAACTTCACTTTGATTTTTGATACTTTGACTCGCTCAGCACTACTGGCTATATGCACTAGATCCATGTCAGATAAGCCTACCAATTTCAGCAGTTTTGACCAATATTCTAAAATCTATGGAGCGTCCCAACTCTTCCCCAATGGCTGAGGTCAGGGCAAATAAAGGACCAGGCATGACTATAAAAAAAAAAAAAAAAAAACTACTGCCAGGAGTCTAGTAGCAGCTTTCTTCCCTCTCCCTAATCACTATATATGCATGCCCAGCCAAATGCATATGTATAGGAGGATCAGGAGAGATAGGTGCCGGCCTAGTATTCGGCTGACAAATCTTTTGCATCTGCCTAGCTTTAGATAGTCTGCAGCACTTTTTACATGATCCTAAAATAATCAATCTCGTAGAAATCATACAAACAGCAAAGCACTTAGGAGGGTCATTTATTAAGACTGCTGTTTTAGACGCCGGTCTTAATAACCCCTTTAGCTGGCAGTAAATCAGCTGAAGTTTTGTAGCGGCGCTGGCCTCTACATAACATCGGTGTATCCACCGCTGATCTAAATGTAACCAGCTTCCTTGCTGGCTTAAATTTAGACCATTTTGGATCATTTTCCATGCCACACCCTTTTTTAGACCTGACTTGAGCAGGAACCCAAAATTTAGTTACCTACCAAGTAACCAAAAAAGTGTGGTCATTTTACAAAATGAACACCAAAAAGAAACCACACTGTCATAGACGTTGATATCTTTATTAGAAAACACAATACATTTAATTTAATAACATACATATATATTAAAAATGGATTCCAGCGTGACACAAATTTACGTATTTTACATTATAATGGATTGAGAATCCAAATGTGATGAAATTATTGTTTTTACCCATTGTTTACCTCATTGAATTACTATGCTTGGTCTTACTCGAGAAAGATTGATTTTGCCCTTGCTTAAGATGGCAGAACCGGTACTTTCGGTTTTCCGGTATGACGTATGTCTGGCTCAGGTGGCGTCCCAATGGGAATGGGCGGCACACTTTTTTTCATTTTCTCTGTCCCGCAAGAGATCGGGCGGCAGGTGTAGAGACTAATGAATCTAGGTAGGTGGTGTTTAAATGGTTATTTAAACCCAGCTGTCTGCACAGTATAGTATGCCCCTTGGAAGAAGCCAGATAGGCGAAACGAACGTCAGGTATCGGCAGTGGTGTCTCATTGCGGTCTTTATTTTTACCTATTTAATGGCTATACCTTAATTGTATGTATAAGTTAGAGGTTGGACCCTATTTTTTTTCCCTTGTATTGTATTTAGCTATGTACTAAGTGTAGATAATGCCTGTGATAGGTGTGTGGACATTACACCTTTGTATGTATTAACGATACCAATGCCTTTGTGTCACTCTGGGATCCATTTTTTAATATACATGTATGTTATTAAATTAAATGTATTGTGTATTGTAATAAAGATATCAATGTATTTATATCTCTGACAGTGTGGTTTCTTTTTGGTGTTCATTCTGATGTGAGCAGGGAAAAGTCACAGGTTGGAGCGCAAATAACCTTTGCGCCGCAATCTGCACCAGAAATACGCCTATTATAGGCAAATATCTGATAGTAAATTACCCTCCTTAATCTCCTGCTGATCCTCTTCATCTTCTCCGTGGAAAGCAACTGAAGGGATGGGGCTTAGCCAAAAGGCATGGTTAACTATCTTTACACTTGTCTTACACTTGTCCCAGGAAGTCATGCAGGCCCCTTCTTTTCCTCAAAGAGAAAACATCTTTATGTTTCTCAGTTCTAATTGCAATATGAGACAAAAGGGAAAAGTGGAGATGAAGGGGAAGTGCTAGGGTATTTTTATGCGTGTATAGTGTTCCTTTAAGAAATGGCTATTTTACAATTAAACGGCCTGATGGCTGTGACAACAAGGTTTAAAACGTCTATATTGAAAATCCTTCAAAATATAGAAAAACTTTTACAAAAGGACGACTTGAATGGATGGTTATATAATAGACAGTGGTGTACAACTGAAATAAATAGACCTTTAAATAAATGTATAAAACTGTCCATCAATAGCGCAATGTGCAATTCAGTCATTACTGTAGGTAAAATAATTTTCATTTAATAAGGAAAGGAATATTTCACAGAATTGAAAAGGACATGAGAATGTATCTGTTATGTAAAATTTCTTTGTAAGCTTCCTCACTGGCTTTTATTCTTTAGCTGAGGGATTTAGTTTTAAGACATGAATCTCTTGGTTTTGACCAAATTGACTGCAGATTTTCATAATCTAAGAAGTTGCAAAAGTGCTGGTAATGTGAGCATTACCTCACTACTGATGATGCTCCCATATTTTAGTAAGCCTTTAAGACCTCCAAACCTGCCCTCACTATTGTCTACTGCTGCTCCAAGGTCCGTAAATCCAGATATTCTACAGAACCTCAGTAGTGCACCCTGCACAGAATACATTTTAAAGTCAAAAGAGAATAATCTGACAGAAAACCTTTTCTTTTCTATAACTGTGGTGGTTTAGGGCCTCTATTAGAGATGAGCAAAGTTTTGAAAAATTTTATTCCGCAGCTTCACCGAAGTTCGACCAGAAATTCGATTTGTTACAAAATTACAAAATTAATTTGTCACGAATCACTATAAATCCGATACACCCAGGCCAATCTGCCTAAAAGCAGCATTTTCACATCCAGAATAAAAACGGATTTTAGACGGAATTGCAGCAAATAGATGTCAAAACAATGATATCTGTCCTCCATTGAAGTGTAGTTTAAATAAAAAACGGAAACGTTGGTTTCTGTTTTAAAGAACAGGCAGGCCGATCTGTCAGACGGAAGGCTGAAAACCAGTAAAATGCTGGTGTGAACCCACCCTAAGGCAAATTCTTCCCAATTGGTGGCCCAATCTCAGTGTGAACGCTTGGAAGTTACTGCTGCCTAATGCAGTATTTTTTAACCAACTTGGGGGTGCAATTCCAGTGTGCTGGCCAAGTATCTAATAAGTTTCATAAAACGTAGTATAAAGTAGTGGCCCAATGACAGAGAGGGGAGGGAGGAAGCAGCACAGCAGATCACAGTAGTAGCAGAACCCAACTGCAGTGTGATAGCAAGGCCCAGTGGCATGCATATCCTTTTAACAATGAAACATTAGGCCAAGAAGCCTCACTGTAGGAATGGCAGTAGAGGCAGCAGGTGGGTGGCAGCATCAGAATGGTCAGTGCATGGTCAGAAGTAATGGACCATTTTGCTCAATATTCCGGTGTGCTAGCACACTACAGGCACCGGTGTCTGTAAATCCTGGTTGTTTCACGGCCGATTGTTCCTTATAAAAGGTTAATGTCGGAAGCAAAAGGAGAGTTCTTGTAAGGCTAACTATGCCCTCCGCCGCAATGAACACCCGCACTGATGCCACACATCTGGCTGGGCAGGAAAAAATGGCAGTTGAGGCCACACTTCAAGTTTGCATGGCCACTAGCCCAGAAGATTGTGGAGCATGGGTGACAGGGTGCAGTCCAAGTATGCCACCACCTGCTGGTTAAGGTTCTGCTGGATGTCTGCTGCTGCTACTAGTTTCTTCAGAAGGCGGTTGAAGAAAACTGCTCATCAGAGACTCCAGACTTAAAATGCTGCTTATAGAGCTGGTGGAGTCTGAGCACAGAGGGTCTTCACGGTCATACCTTTCCGAGGACGGCAGATGGTGCTCGTAGGCAACGACCAACCAACTACACTACAACTAAAGAGTGCAAGACAAGGCGCAAGAAACTAAGGTTTGATAGGTTTTCCTTGTGTGCTGTTGGCTTGATTCTTGCTAGTGCTCCAAGTACAGCAGACAGGGTCTAATTCTAACTCATATTTACTGTTTTCCTTCTTTACTGTTCATCCCCATTTAAACATGTGCTCCACAGACAATGCTACTAAGTGTGTGTCCGTCGCAATGTATGTGTGCCTTGAAGAGCCATTCAAGGGTAAATATATTTGCACTAGATGCAATCATGTTGCATATTTGGAAGCCCATATCTTGGATCTAAATAAGCAGCTTAAAATACTTAGGGGCATTGCAAAAATGGAGAGAGGCTTAGGTCTTACTGTGCAGGCACTGACTGGGGTCAGTGAAATTGAGGTGGGAGGAGGAGAGAAAGATCAGGACTATCAGGGAAGCAGCTGGGTTAATGTAGGAAGAAGGGGTAAAGGGAAAAGTGCCAGGGAGGCTAGTTGTGAGCTGGAACGCCCTAGTAAATATGCCTGTTTGGCTGATATTAGGGAGGAAAGACCAGGGCCAGCAACACTGCAGCAGGGCATTTCTCCTAACAACCAGGAGGATGCCCCCTGCAAGAAGGATGGAAAAAGGAGTGCAGAAAAGGTTAGACAGATGATAGTGGTAGGGGATTCTATTATTAGGAGGACAGACAGGGTCATCTGTCGCCAAGACCATAAATGCCGAACAGTTTGTTGTCTCCTGGGTGCTCGGGTTCGGCATATTGCAGATTGAATTGACAGATTGCTGGGTGGGGCTGGGGAAGACTTGGTGGTTATGGTACACATTGGGACCAATGACAAAGTCAGGGGGAGATGGAAGGTCCTTAAAACTGATTTTAGGGAATTAGGCGAGAAGCTCAAGTCCAGGACCTCCAAGGTAGTTTTTTTCAGAAATACTACCAGTGCCACGAGCATCACCAGAGAGACAACGGGAGATAAATAAGTGGCTCAGAAGTTGGTGCAGGAAGGAAGGGTTTGGGTTCATGGAGAACTGGGCTGACTTTTCTGTCGGTTACAGGCTCTACAGTAGGGATGGGCTGCACTTTAATGGGGAGGGTGCAACTGCCCTGGGGGAAAAAATAGTTAGATGGCTGGAGGTGCTTTTAAACTAGGATCTGGGGGGAGGGTGGACAGTCATACTAATAAGGGGGTAGATAGTATAGCTAGAGAGTGGGATATAGGAGGGGACAGTGGGGATTTAGTGGGGGCTCGGGAGAACTATACACCGATGAAAAATAGAGCTGCTAGTAACAAGAACCTGTTACATACAAACATCAAGCAAGGTAACCCAAAATAACCAGATATTTACTTTATAGGCAATAGTAAATTTAAAATATATTTTCACAAATTCCAGCAGTCTAGCTAGAAAAATGGGGGAGCTGGAGGCTATGGTACTAGAAGAACACACAGATGTAGTTGGTGTGGCTGAGACATGGTTGGATTCTTAGTATGACTGGGCTGTAAATATTGAGGGTTTTACACCATTTAGGAAAGACAGGGTCAATAGAAAAGGTAGTGGCGTGTGCCTGTATGTGAGGAGTGATCTGAAGACAAGTGTGAAAGAGGCAATTGTCGGTGAGGATGAGGAGGATGTGGAAACCTTATGGGTGGAAGTTCAAAGGGATATGAACACTGAAAAAATAATACTTGGTGTAATCTATAGACCCCCTAACATCACAGACGATATAGCAATGCAACTGTATAACCAAATAGAGCGGGCTGCACAGGCTAGTATGGTGGTCATGATTCTGCCTCATCCACAAAGGGGAGAAAATTCCTCAACTTTCTGCAGGACCACTTTATGGGCCAGTTTGTAGAAGCTCCCGCTAGGGGCAATGCTCTGTTGGATCTGGTAATTTCTAATGATGCAGAGCTTGTTGGAAATGTTACTGTTCGAGAAACACTAGGTAATAGTGACCACAATATAATTATATTCCTCCTAAACTATAAGAAGCACACTCTGTCAGGCAGAGCATAGTCACTAAATTTTAAAAAGGCTAATTTCCCTGGGTTGAGGGCATCATTTCAGGGCACAGACTTGGAGCAGCTACTGTCACATAATAATACTGAGGATAAATGGGAGAGCTTTAAATCTACATTGAGTAATTGCCCTAAAAAATGTATTCCTTTCGGCAACAAGTATAAATGGCTAAAAATAAACCCCCCAATGGCTTACAGCTACTGTAAAAAGGACAAAAAAAGACAAATAAAAAGGGCATTTAAAAAATATAAATCTGAGGGGTCAGCTATAGTGTTTGAAGATTACAAAGGGCTTAATAAAATCTATAAAAAGGAGATAAAATTAGCAAAAATACAAAAACGAGCAGCAGGTGGCAAAAGAGAGCAAAACAAATCCCCCAAAATTCTTTAAATATATAAATGCTAAAAAACCAAGGTCTGAGCAGGTAGGTTCCCCTAAATAATGGTAATGGGGGGGGGGGGGGGTAGTCAGTGAAGATCAGGAAAAGGCAGAATTACTAAATTGTTTTTTTTAGCTCTGTATATACCAAAGAAGAGAAATGAGCTGATATCTGTGGTGCTGGGGCTGTTAGCTAATTGAGTATATTACTGGATGTACTAACTGTAGATATGGTCCAAGATAAGATAAATAAGGTAAATTTGAACAAGGCTCTGGGTCCAGATGGATTACACCCAAGAGTGCGCAAAGAGCTCAGTTCAGTCATTGCTGTGCCACTGTTTATAATTTTTAAAGATTCTTTAAGTACTGGTACAGTGCCAAGTAATTGTCGCAAGGCAAATGTGGTGCCCATATTCAAAAAAGGATCTAGGTCCTCCACAGGTAATTATAGACCAGTTAGTTTAACTTCTGTTGTGGGAAAATGTTTAAAGGACTCCTAAGGGACTATATACAGGAGTATGTGACTGTAAATAATATTATAAATGATAGCCAACATGGGTTTGCGAAGTTGTCAGACTAACCTGATTTGTTTTATGAGAAAGTGAGTAGCCTGAACAGAGGGGCGGCTGCTAATGTAGTGTTTCTGGATTTTGCAAAGGCTTTTGATTCTGTCCCTCAGATGTTTACTAGGTAAAGTAAGGTCTATAGGCTTGGAAAGTATAGTTTGTTATTGGAGTGAAAACTGTCTGAAGGACCGTGTCCAGAGAGCTGTGGTCGATGATTCCTATTCAGAATGGTCCCGGGTTATAAGTGGTGTACCTCAAGGTTCAGTGATGGACCCTCTATTTAATTTATTTGTTAATGATATCGAGGATGGGATTAATAGCACCATTTCTATTTTTGCAGATGACACCAAGATATGTAGTACTGTACAGTCTATGGAAGATGTCCATAAACTACAAGCTGACTTGAACACTCTGAGTGATTGGGCATCAACTTGGCAAAGGAGGTTCAATGTAGATAAATGTAAAGTTATGCATTTTGGTGGAAATAATGTCCGTGCTTCATATGTCCTAGGTGATGTAAAACTTGTAGAGACACTTATACAGAAGGATTTGGGTGTCCTTGTAGATGGTAGATTAAAAAACAGCATACAATGTCAATCAGCTGCTTCTAAGGCCACCAGGATATTGTCATGCATTAAACGAGGCATGGACTCACGGGGCAGGGATGTAATATTGCCACTTTACAAAGCATTGGTGCGGCCTCATCTGGAATATGCAGTTCAGTTTTGGGCACCGGTCCATAGAAAGGATGCACTCCAGCTTGAAAAAGTACAGAGGAGAGCGACTAAACTGATAAGGGGCATGGATGGTCTAAATTATGAAGAAAGATTAAAAGAATTTAATTTATTTAGTCTTAAGAAGAGACGTCTAAGGGGGGACATAATTAACCTATACAAATATATAAATGGGCCATACAAAACAATACGGTGAAAAACTGTTCCATGTAAAATGCCCTCAAAAGACAAGGGGGCACTGCCTCTGACTGGAGAAGAAAAAGTTCAGTCTCCAGAAGCCTCAAAGCTTCTTTACTGTAAGATCTGTGAAGCTGTGGAATAGACTTCCTCAGGACGTGGTCACAGCAGGAACATTGGACAGTTTTAAAAAGGGTTTAGATGAATTCTTAAAAGTAAACAACATTAATGCTTATGAAAACGTGTAGAGTCACACTTTCTTCTGGGAATCCCCACCTATCCCTTGGTTGAACTTGATGGACTTGTGTCTTTTTTTCAATGAGCAGAGGAAGGCTGTAGACAATTTCTTGATGATGCAGGTGGACAGAAGTACTCCCCTGTATAAGTTCAACGTTAGCCAGTGGCAGCTCATGTGTGACACCTGCTGTTTGATCAGGCCCTTTGAGGAGGCCACTTTGTTTGTCAGTCACCAGGACTATGGGATAAATGATATCATTCCACTCCTACACATCATGGAGCAGATGCTGAAAATCTGTCTGGCCATGGGAAAGGAGACGTGGCTACTACATTACATGGCCACTTGAGCCCTGTGGGGACTAAACTGGTGGTGGAGGATACCAACCCTCACAAAAGGTCTGCCCGGGGGACCTTCCGTACTAAGCTCCACAGCTCCACTGCCATGACGACTGGAGGAGGAGTGCGGTGGAGGTCAGGAGCAGCACCAGCTTCATCAGCAGCAACTTGATTCCCGAGTCTCTGATGAGCATGTTTCTTCACCTGCCTACCGAAGAAACCAGCCAGCAGCTAGACATGGAGTAAAATCTTAAAGGGGTTATCTAACTCATATTAGATTATACTTACTACACTCCCTGGCACCTGCAATGCTCCTGATCCCGGATCAAAAGATTGTATGATATAGGGGAGGGCAGCCAATAGCAGGCTGTGATGGAGATCCTCCCTAGCATCGTGGGTAACTCTAGGGAAGGATCAGAGGAAGGGAAAAATAAACAGTAACTACAACTCCCAGCATACCTGAACAGCCTACTGCTATCAGCCTATAGAAGGGCATTGTGGGAGTTGTAGTTTTACAGCAGCTGGAGAGCCACAGGTTGAGCATGTCTGATGTAGTGGGAAGCTGGAAAATGGGGTGAAATTGCAAAAAAAAAAAGCAATTCCACCACAGTTTTGCGGGTTTTTAAATTTCAACGTTCGATGTGCGATAAAACTGACCGGTTATTTTTACTCTACAGGTCAGTACGAATCTGGCGATACTCTATATGTATAGGTTTTCTTGCGTGGGAAAAAAGTGGGAAAAAAAATCAGTTTTATTTGTCACTTTGTCACCATGTTTTGACCCCGATAACTTTTTTTGGGTTATATGTACAGAGCTGTTTGGGGGCCTCATTTTTTTTTATCTTATCTTTTTATTGATACCATTCTGGGGTGTGTTTGACTTTTTGATCACCTTTTATGTAATTATTTGTGGTAAATGAAGCGACCAAAAATGGCGAACCGCCTTTGGACGCTTTTTTCCGTTTTGCTGTTTGACATATGGGGAATATTTTTTTTATATTTTTATAGTATGGGCATTTTCGCAACACCCATGATGTGTATTTTTTTAATTTTTTTATTTTTTATTTTTATTTTAGCAAAAGGGGGAGGGGTGATTTGAACTTTTAGCATTGGATTGTATGAAAAAAAATCGCATATTTCCTATGAAGCCTATTACAGGCAAGGCTCCATAGGAAATACTACAGAGCAGCCTGGGTTTCATTCATAGAGACCCAGGCTACTACAGGCGTGCTCCGGCTCCTCCGATGGCCACACGGGGAGCTGGAGCGCAAACCGAAAGTAAAACTTTAGGTTTGTGCATGCTCAGATGCCGTGGTCAGGATTGACCACGGAATCTGAGGGTTTAAATGTCCGCGATCGCCATTGCTGCCGGTCGCGGACATTAGCCACGGGTGTCTGCTACAAGAACCATGCAGACACCGGCGAATAAGGCGCCCGCATTAAGCAGAAGCGGGCGCCATCTTTAAAGACCGGACATAGGACGTCCGGGTATGTCCTGTGTCCTTAAGAGGTTAAAAGAACCTTTTTTTTCTCCACTATTTTATTGGCACTGCCTCCATGTCCTTCTTTTGTTTCACTAAGGAGTCATTGGGACACTGGTCTTGCAGGGGTGCACTTTTTTTATTTTTATATTTTTTATTACTAAAGACTGCTGTATTATTTTCTTTTGGTTTATCTAGGACTGTTGGTGGCTTGCTCAACGATGTGCACTTCTATATACTGTATGAAACCTGCGTCACACTGACGCACAGTAACAGTTTCACTACCAGAAAGGACTAGCTATGTATGTTGTTGCAATGCACAGTGATGTACACAGAGATACATTTCCTGCAGGCGGGGATATAGCAGATTTATTGCACTTCGCAATTAACTAATTTGGAACTAAGCAAATTTCTTGATAAAAATTGCTCATATCTAATGACTGCATGCATCTGGTTATTTGTGCAAAGGTCTTGGAGAACCTCCCTTCCTCCATCTCCACTGCCTACTGCCATGGTCTGTCGGGGGCATCTATGTCATCTTCAGCCTCCAGCTCCTTCTGCCCCTTGGACAGATAAACCACCTAGGTGTGTATAAAATTCCTGGGCGTTTATGTCTTCCTTCTCTGCCAGTTCATCCTCCTCAGGGCTTAGCTGGCTGCGAAATGTGGGCGCCACATCTTCACATCTTGGAGTTGATGCTGAGAAATATTATTTGGAGGGGACAGGAGTCAAATTACATGATTCATCCTGTAGTTCTGCCAACTGACAAATCAAGTGACCTCTTTAAACAGCCTGAGCGAACGGCACGTGTTACGCATAAGCTGCCACTGGCTAAGACAGAAATTACACTGGGCAGTAAACCTGTCCGTCTGCTGCATTAAGAAATCATTGACTGCCTTCTGCTCGTACAGGGGGTCTAACATATGGAATGGGTTGAAATGTTGCATATCAGGCGATGTTGGGGAAGAGCATTTTATCTTTGCAGTTTCGGGAGGGCGTGTTTTGCACGGCAAGAGTGCCTGAAGTTCATTCACAGTTTCCTGGACATTTTTAACAGCTCTTGCAGTCCAGTGAAAGACTGTGAAAGAGGAACCAGGTGATAATGAGATTGAACATGTGCACCATGCAGGGTACATGGGTCAGCCCTCCCTGATGCAGTGCAGACAAAAAAAAATTTCCTGTTATCAGTGACCATAGTTCCTATCTCCATGGTACCTATTTCTTTATTGATAACATGAAGCAGTTCCTCCCTGGTGTGGCTCGGTTTGCCCAGGCTGATGAGGTGGAGAATTGTGCGACACCACCTAGCTTTGCATAGGTGATATGACGGAGCACCACTGTGAACGGTTTCTAGAGGGGAAGGTGAGGACAAGGTAGAGGATGAGGAGGCAGAGGAGTACATCAGCACAGAAAGCCCACAATTGTAACGCGAAGGCGGCATATCCATCATTTGGCTAAGTTGCTCATGTTCCTGGACCGGAACAACATTTACCCAGTGGGCTGTGAATAACATTGTCCTTGACCATAGTTACAACTCCATACATCAGCGCTGGTGTGACACCGAGAGTCCCAAAGACTGGCCTACCTTCTGCTCAACATACGTGTGCAGGGCTGGTACAAATTCTTAGGAAAATTAATGTCTGTTTGGGACTCTTCACCTTGGGTGGGCACAAGCCATCAGTTCTCTGAAATGTGCAGAGTCAACTACGTAGAAAAGGATGGATTTGGCCAGGTGCACGTGGAGCTTCTGTGCCAATGGATGAGTGCACGCATACTTTTGTCTATTTACAATTGCCTAGTTTTCCACGCTACTTTACGGTGAGGCTCCATGTGTTTACGCAGGACCGCCATGCTGGCATTATGGGTTATCTTGTGTTACTGGGCTTAACTGATTAGTTACCACGAAGCACGAGGAAATTCCAGTTCGGATGTTTTGCTCAACACTAGCCTCTATCTTCACATATCAAGATTACCCTTATATATGACTTTGTAAAGGTTTTCAAGCTGCCCTGTGCATTTTCTACAACAAAATGATTAGGGGGCAATGCCATGTAGTGTTTTTGGCCTTTTGGCAGCAACATTATGCGATACTTTGACACTTTTCCTGGAGGATAGAAATATGGGGGTTTCATTTCATATCACAGTCACCCATGCAGGAAATTTGCTTTCATCACTTACTGGTCTGACTTCTCAAAAACTCCATCAAATTCCATTTTTAACATGCTGCTCTAGAAGTCAAACTGCTTACGATCCCTTGTGGCAGGGCTACTCAAACATAGAAACTGGTCCCGATCCTTGAATAATAATTAGAAAGATACTCAATCTCTAAAATCGGGACAATAGTAGAAAAATACAAAAGCTAGAAGACCTCTATCTTCAAGTAGTGCCTAAATTCTGAGCTAGCCCAAGCATGGATTGCCATATAGTTTGCTTGTATTAGGTGATGCACAAAAATGGCTATGCGGCATTAGGGTGTATTCATCCTGAGTGCTCTCAGCAGCATCTCCACCTCGACTTTAAACAGCTAATTAGCATATGATGCACATAGTCTATAAAGTTCTATTTCATCATGACGAGGCACCTTTTTTGGCCAACTAAGGACACTTTTGGAAACCACTGAAGAGCAACTGTCAGGTACTGGTAGTGGTTTGGGGAGTAAACATGTTCTAACAGGTTCCCTCTAAGTTCTTTTTGTTTGATGTCAATCACTATTTTATATCAAGAAGTCACTATTTGGTTTTAATTGCACTCCTTAACCCCTTTCTGTTAATAATCTCAACAGATTAACAACATTTTCCAGCTTCCCCTCACTCATATAATAAATTTGATTTGGTTATGGATAACGTTAACATTTTTGCATTTTACCTTTTTGGTTAGAAGAGTTACAGGTTTGTATTTCTATTATGTACCACTCATGTAACAGGTTTCTATTTGCTCTTCCAGTTACAGTTCTTAATAAAAAATTTGTATAACTTTTTATTGTAAGTAATATTAGATTAATAACAGCAGTGTGGAGGTTATCATAGAAATGAGTTTCACATAACTTCATTGCATAGTTATGGAACACAAAATCTAGACACAACCAATTTAATGTGGGAATTATAATTTATAAACATTTATGGCAGATGGCAGGAAAGCCAAATACATGATTTTACATGTATATGCGTTCATAGAATAAACGAATTTCCAAAATCTAAAAAGATAAATAAAGAAAACATACATAGTACATATTTCGCTCATCGATATGATGAAAGTGCATTTAAATATAACCGGAATACCAAAAAAAAAAAAATCACTTCAACATCAAAGGGTGAAGTGTCATTTGTCAAAGCTATTGTTTATCAGAGCAGGACTTGAGAACTGAGAATTGTTCAATTGATGTTTGATTAAAACAGAACTGTTTGTGAATATGTCGGGGGGAAAAAATACCATTTGAATGACAAGTTGTGCTTTTTGGATAAATACATGGATTTATTTTTATACATGAAAGTGGTAGAGTAGAATTAACAGCAGCTGTGTATATAGCTTGGTACACATACATATACATTATAGGAAAGCATGAGACTCCCATATACTTTACAGGCTAGAATGGGCTACCAACTGGAAGGCAGTGAGCAAAATTCAAAAATTAATTATTTTGGCTTTTTAATTTTAAGAATTGAACTAGAATGTATGGTATTTTAGTTATTTACAGAAATTCCTTCTTAAAATATTGTTACCATAGTTTTCCTACTAAAAAAAACTTTGGCAAGAACAGAATCTTTTCTCACTTTCCTGATGTCTAAACCTGGGTGCGTTTTGTAGTAAAAAAAATATGGTAAATGCTCACTACCATCACAAATTCACACAAGAAAACAAAACCTTCATGGATAGTAGACAGAGACCTGAAAGTTGATGGTATTGAAGACAATGAATGGGTTAATGAAAGTCTAATGCACTGCAAGGGTAGAGGGTCGGAGGATGATGTATAGCTGGTTTGGTGGAACAAAGGGCCATTGGTAATTGGTGGTTTAAAACATAGACAAGAGAGGTTACTATTGTGTAAAAAAAGAGCAGAGAAGCTGAAATGGAGGTGTCTTACCTTCTACTACCACTGTTCTGTCTTTATCTTTTTATTTCTTCTTATGTTAAGTTCCCTTTACATAAGTTTATTAATCGGGACAAATTTTGTGAACGAATGCTCTTAAGAACGTTGTTCCCAATAATTCGCTTGAGTAAAGCTGCAAATGAGCAAACATTCATTTATCGGGTGAAATAATAGTTTATGTTGATACTAGAGATGAGAAAATCGAATCCCACATGGAATTCGAACCAAATTTCAGGATAAATTCAATTTGCCTCGAGGCCGAATTTCCTTGTGCTTCGTGTTAATCAATTTAACCTGAAATAGTGTAAAAAACAAAAAAAACATACTTACCTCCTCCATTTGCTCACGATGGGCCACCAGCCGCCATCTTGATTGAAAATCTCGGCCGAAATCCCGTAAATGGTGACATATGATGTCACCACGCCGGTTGACATGATGACGTAATGTCACGCCGTGCAAGCAAGATGGTGGCGTAATTCGTCACAAAGGGATTTTTTTTGTCAAATCCGGTGAATCAGCTGAATTGAACTTTTCATAAATTCGCTCATCTCTAGCGGACCAAAATCATTTTTGGCCAGCAGGTTGTAAAGTCTAAACAGTGAAACAATGAATCAGCATGGGGACAAGTGATTGCAGTAGCCATCCCTTGTCCTCACATAGTGGAGGTGATTACTGCATGTAATTGCAGCTCTCACCTCCTTTGATGAGGAGGCAATTAATGGAACCGGTTCCTTCTCTATCATTGCCTGCTCAGTTGGTGCATGTAAATTAGAGTTAAGAATGTTTTGTTGATGGATCCTTTCAGTTATTTTTTTTCCTTATTTTTACAGATGTCACAACTGGCAGGGTTATTACTCCTTGCCCTTGATGACAGATACTCCAGTTTGGCACTACATGCTGGTAGCGGAGCATTGAGGACATGCACACTAGCATCAGTTGATAAGTTTTAAAAGGACAGGAATTGATTATGCTAATAAAAATTGTTTAACAAAATTGTGGCCATGCCACATAGACCATATTATGCTATCATGCCCTTTTTTGGGTGGGCCAGGTGGTAGTGAGAATGGTGGATCCATCCTTTCAGGCTGACATGGATAAAAACTAAAAAACTGCACATTAGTAGTATAAAACCCTTTAAGCAAAGAGAACACTGGGGTCAATAAAATGTAATTGAAAACAAAACATAAAAAGTTAAAACTGAGAAAAAAAATTGTACCGAAGCTAACTGGCACCTGTGTGTTCATCACATAATCAGAATAGAGTTTTATTCCCTGAACCATAAAGAACCCCTTTTAGTGACTGCAAGCAAACACCTTGAAAACCAACAGGAATTTTAAACAGTGTGAAGGAAGTTAACTGGTTAAGGGCTCATGCCCACGGCCGTTGCCCTACCATGGCCGTATTGCGGCCCGCATACGGCGGGTCCGCAATACACGGGGCATCAGCCGTGTGCATTTTGCATCACGGATGTGGACCCATTCACTTGAATGGGTCCGCAAATCCGGAGATGTGGAATGGATCAGTGCTTCCGTTCCGCAAAAAAAAGTAGAGCATGCACTACTTTTTTGTGGTGCGGACCATCGATGCGGAACGCGGAACCCATTCAAGTGAATGGGTCCGCGATCCACATGCGGCTGGCCCATGGTCATGCCCATGCATTGCGGACTGCAATTTGCGGTCCACAGCAGGGACCCGGCCGGCACACAGCCGTGGGCATGAGCCCTAATTAACATGAATGGTAATGGATAATTGTATAACTTTTCTTAAAAAATAAATAAAAATAGTTTTGAAAACTTTATCAGAAGCCCAAAAACTACAATGGAGCTGACACTTTGGAGTAAATTCAGTTTGGCCAGTTAGTGCCCAAACTTATTTAAGCTGCTACCTAGCAAAAACAAGCATATTACAGTGCCTTGAAAAATTTCTTCATACCCCTTTTTTTACATTACATCCACAAATTTAAAAGTATTTTATTGGGATTTTATGTCATAGACCAACAAAGAGTAGCAAGCATGTGTGAAGAGAAAAGAAAGTGATACATGGTTTTCAAATTTTTAACAAAAAAATAAATATGATCTAAAATTTTATAAAAATAGAAATATAAATATAAAAAGTGTGGTGTGCATTTGTATTCAGCCCCCTGTACTCTGACACCCCTAAATAAAATCCAATTGCCTTCAGAAGTCAGCTAATTAGTAAATAGAGTCCACCTGTGTGTGATTTATTCGCAGTATAACTACAGCTGTTCGGTGAAGGCCTCAGACAGGGGTGGACTGGCCATAGACCTTACAGAGCAGTTTCCTGGTTGGCCGATGCCCAGGGGGCTACCTGGGCCCTACTCCTGTCTGAGCAGGGAAAGTTTTTGGGAATGTATTTTTTGCTGCTGGAAGTATTTTGTGATGGACTGTGGTACTTGGCTCTGTTGGGGCGGTATAAATGTGCCACAATATGGAATTTCTGGCCCTGTCTTCCATCAATTTGGACCCAAAATGGGGTCACTTTTGAAATTTTTCAGGGCCACTAAGTTCCCAGTTGGCCCTTGGCCTCAGACGTTTGTTAGTGAAGATTAGTGATCAAGCAGCATCATGAAAACCAAGGAACACACCAGACAGATCAGGGATAAAGTTGTGGAGAAGTGTAAAGCAGGGGTAGATTATAAAAATCTGTTCAATCCATCATCCAAAAATAGAAGGATTATGGCACAGCTGCAAACCTACCAAAACATATCTGTCCACCCCTAAGCTGACAGCCCAAGCAAGGAGAGCACTAATTAGAGAAGCAGTCAAGAAGTCCATGGTCACTCTGGAGGAGCTGCAGAGATCCATAGCTCAGGTGGGGGAATCTGTCCACAGGAAAACTATTAGTCCTGTACTCCACAATTCTGACCTTTAAAGAAGAGTAGCAAGAAGAAACAACTGTACAAATACAAGAAGAGCTGCAATGGAATGGTTCAAATTAAAGCATATTCATGTGTTAGAGTGGCCCAGACCTAAATCCCATTGAGAAGCTGTGGCAAGATTTGAAAATTGCTGCTCACAGACGCTCTCCATCCAGTCTGACTAAGCTGGAACTATTTTGCAAATTAGAATGAGCAAAAAACATTCAGCCTCTAGATGTGCAAAGCTGGTAGAGACATACCACAAAAGACTTGCAGCTATAATTGCAGTAAAAGGTGGTCCTATAAGGTATTGACTCGGGAGAGCTGAATACAAATGCGTTTACTTGCCACTTTGTGTTGCTCTTTCACATAAAATCCCAATAAAATACATTGAAATGTGTGGGTATAAAATGAACAAATATGTGGAAATGAGCAAGGGGGTATGAATACTTTTTCAAGGCACTGTAGGTATTAAAACTAAGAATATTTAACCCCATAAGGACCAGCGCCGTATATGTACAGTGCTGTTGGACGTGACTTAAGGACCAGCGCTGTACATGTACAACAGGCTGATCAGTGGCAGGGGTCTGGCAGTCACTGATAGCCGGACTACTGCTGTATGTGCCAGCATCAGTGAAAACACCGATGCAGGCGCATTAACCCTCACACATGCGGGATCGTGCCTGGTGCGGGGTGGCCATCGGGTCCCCACGCTGCTGTGATCGGGACCCAATGGCAGGGAAGGCAGCCCAATGCCTTCCTTAGGCATCATGGCTGCTTCCCTTGACAGCAGGAAGGCTGTAAGTGTATTACTCAGTGTAATAAACTTACAGCCAATGCATTACAATACAGAAGTATTGTAATGCATTTTAAAAGGGGATCAGACCCCCAAAAGTTGAAGTCACAGAGTGGGACAAACAAAAAGTGAAAAAATTTTAAGAAAAAGTTTCAAATAAAAAAAGCGTCCTTTTCCCAAAATAAAGTACAAAAAAATTTGGAAAAAATAGGGAAAAATAGAAAAGTAGACATATCAGTTATCGCGTCCGTATCGTTCAGCTCTATAAAAATATCACATTATCTAACCTCTCAGGTGAACAACGTCAAAAAATAAAATAAAGCGTGTTAAAAAAAATCTATTTTTGGTAACCTTACATCACAAAAAGTAATACCATGCGATTAAAAATTCATATGCAGCCTAAAATAGTACCAATCAAACCGTCATCTCATGCCGAAATAAAGATGAGCCCCTACATAAGAAAGTCGCGGAAATTTTTTTTTTTATGGCTTTCAGAATACGGAGACACAAAAAAAAATCATTTTTTTCAAAAATGCTTTATTATGTATAACAACCTGCTCTATAAAAATAGCACATTGTAAATAACAAAAAATGGTGCCAAAACAACTATTTTTTGTTACCTTGCCTCACAAAAAGTGTAATATAGAGCAACCAAAAATCATATGTACCCTAAAATAGTACCAACAAAACTGCCACCTTATCCCGTAGTTTTCAAATGGGGGTCTTTTTTTTTTTTAGTTTCTACTCTAGGGGTGCATCAGGGGGTCTTCAAATGTGACATGGCAACTTAAAATTATCCTAGTAAAATCTGCCCTCGAAAAACCATATTGCGTTCCTTTCCTTCTACGCCCTGCCGTGTGCCAGTACAGCATTTTACGATGACATATGGGGTGTTTCTGTAAACTACAGAATCAGGGCAATAAATAGAGTTTTCTTTGGCTGCTAACCCTTGCTTTGTTACTGGACAAAAATTGATAAAAATTGAAAATCTGACAAAAAGGTGAAATTCTGAAATTTCATCTACATTTTCCTAAAGGGTTACCAAAGTTTGTAAAATAAGTTTTGAATACCTTGAGGGGTGTATGTTTCAAAATGGGGTCACTTTTTTGGAGTTTCTAATCTAGGGGTGCATCAGGGGGTCTTCAAATGTGACATGGCAACTTAAAATTATCCCAGTGAAATCTGCCTTCCAAAAGAAACAGAGTTTTCTTTTGCTGTTAACCCTTGCTTTGTTACAGGAAAAAAAGATTAAAATGGAAAAAATTCCAAAAAAGGAAAATTCTAAAATGTAATCTCCATTTTCCATCAATTCTTGTGGAACACCTAGAGGGTAAACAAAGTTTGTGAAATCAGTTTTGAATACCTTGAGGGGTGTAGTTTCTAAAATGGGGTCATTTATGGGAGGTTTCTATTATGTAATCCTCACAAAGTGACTTTATACTTGAACTGGCCCTTAAAAATTGGGCTTTAGAAATTTTCTGAAAAATTTCAAGATTTGCTTCTAAGTTTCTAAGCCTTCTAACGTCCTAAAGAAAGAAAATGATCCAAACATGAAGTAGACATATGGGATATGTAAAGTAATAACTATTTTAGGAGGTATCACTATCTGTTTTAAAAGCAGAGAAATTGACATTTTGAAATATGCGAATTTTTCCAAACTTTTGTAAATTTTATATTTTTTTTATAAATAAAAATGAACTTTTTTTTACTCAAATTTAACACTGTCATGAAGTATAATATGTGACAAGAAAATCTCATAATGGCTTGGATAATTAAAAGCATTTTAAAGTTATCACCACAAAGTGACATGTCAGATTTAAAAAAAAATTGCCTGGTCCTTAAAGTGAATGTCAGGGTCCTGAAGGGGTTAAAGTTGCTTCATAATCCACTTTCGACCAGGTGTTTCTCTTTAGAAGTGTTGACAAACATCATTCATGCCGGAAAATGTGCATGACGTGTGTGGCTTACATTGCACTAGCCTGACGTGTTGGCATGGCGGTAGATTCTGATTGCAATGCACAGATGTGGAATAACACAATTGTTGATTGGCAGACTGCAGTAATCATATGGGCGAATTCAGTGTACTTATTTATACTGCCAATCCTTGTTTGTGCTCGAGAATGATGCAAGACTTTCTCATATCCCTCAGTCTCAAAAAAGAGCCACAGGTAATTCAGCAGAAGATTACGGATCTTTATAAATACTTCTCTCCAATCTCTCACATAGCTTTATTTGCATATTGGCCAGAAAGATCATTTTCCCCTAGATAAATTAAAATATCAGTGGTTTGAGATTTCTGTGCCTCCATTGTAAGCAGTCAAAGTGCAGTGACAGTGATAATCTGAGATCAAAAGATGAAATGTTTATTTAATACCAATGAGCAGACAATGAGCTACTGATGTCAGCAAATTAGGGAAATTTTATTCTGCAAATCTATTCTATGCAAAATATCCATATCTTTTGGACCAACGGAAGACTGCTGATAAGTTTATTTACACACTTTAAAAGGTCTGCCAGTCTCAATTTATCAGTAGCTTTGGTGTGACAATTTATTCAGTGTTCTCGCTTACAAGCAAGGAGCTACATAGAAAGCATGATTGGTGATAACTCTTCTACTTCAATATGGTAGAACAGAGATAACGCGGTGCCCAAAAGCTCTATAGATGCCTTTTGTCTCTTTTGTCTATTTTCATTACTCTATCAGAATCTTCATTTAATGTAATCCAGGAAAAGCAAGGTAATTGCTTCACTTATCAGTTATCATCAAACTCACATATTTATCATGTCAAAATTATTTATGTGGATAGCCAAGCTCATTTTCCCTCACTTAGAAACCTTACCATTTAAATAAATATTTTTTTCCCCAGTTACTGTAGGCCATCAAAAATTTCAATATGAAAAATTATATTTTTCTTCCTTTTAACACAGGCAGAAATTTTTACCAAGTATGAAGGTAAATGACAGTCAGGAAGAATTGGTAGAATAGAATTCAATAGTTTGTATTATTCTGGTCTGATCCCTACAAAAACCCATACATCACTTGGTTAAAGAGAGTACTTTTTAGGCAAAAAGTATTGTGTCTTAGTTTAAGTGACCCTCTGGCTCAAGAAGACAAAGTCATTAACTTGGAAACAAATAGATCACTTACAGAGTGATCTTTTTATCTTTTCAGCTGCGGATCTGATAATTCCTCTTCTTTCAACCAAGATGACCACACTGCTACCCAGACTGCCTGATGCATACTGTGCATTTAGTAGCCCAACGCACTTGTTGTGCCCTCAGATTGGCAGTACTGCTCAAGTAATCAGTGCTGGCCAATCCAAGAGCAGTGCAAGACAGGTAGGAAGCCAAGCAAGCGCCTCAGGTGCAGAACCGTCCTCTTTTGGTTCGTGTACAACTTTATTGCACTTCCCTTTTCATGTTCTGTGAGACATTACACTTTGAACACTGGCTTTACTCTATTTCTCACAGCGAGCAGCATTGAACAGGGGGGCAGCCACAACAATGTACCCTCGAGTTGCAAGGTCAACTTGAAGAATCAAGTAAAGAACGGGTCCCGATTCTCTGCACACTTCCCAGAAGACTCCTTAGACAGGTTACTATAAGTTTTAAAAGTATTTTTATTTAGCTGTGTGTTTCGGGGGCTGGAAACCCTCTTCATCAGGCAGATTAACAGTTACTACAGTTAAAAATGATTATTTGACATGTCCATTGACATATAGGAAATAAAGAGCTGCATGGACATGGTCATGTGACAGCCCAGAACAGAAGATAAGTCAAATTAATACAAAATTATAGGTACCTTCATAAATTATTTTATAGGAAGTTATGCAAACTGGAAAACCTTTTTAAAGAGGACCTTTCGTCAGGGTAAAAAATGTGTACTAAGTGTGCTGACTTGTAGAGCGGCGCCCAGGGATCTCCCTGCACTTACTATTATCCCTGGGCGGCGCTCCGTTCGCCCGGTATAAGCTCCGGTATCTTCTGTGACTTGGTTATACTAGGCGGAGCCTAGTACACTTGGTTATAGTAGGCGTATCCCAGGCTGTAGCGCTGGCCAATCGCAGCGCACAGTTCATATCCTGGGAGTTTTTTTTTCTCCCAGGCTGTGAGCTGAGCGCTGCGATTGGCCAGCGCTACAGCCTGGGATACGCCTACTATAACCAAGTGATACTAGGCTCCGCCTAGTATAACCAAGTCACAGAAGATACCAGAGCCTATACCGGGCGAACAGAGCGGCACCCAGGGATAATCGTAAGTGCAGGGAGATCCCTGGGCGCCGCTCTACATGTCAGCACACTTAGTACACATTTTTTACCCTGATAAAAGGTCCTCTTTAAGTACTACATTGCATTGCTGTTTTGGCAGTGTTACGTGGCATTTTGTGCTGCTATATTTACTCACAATGATAACAGCAAAATGAATGGCATATAACCACAAAACAAACTGAAATAAAGATGGCCATACACATTAGCCTGATCAAAACAGATGATTTTTCTTTGGGTGACATTTTACAACAAACAATCATTTTAGCCAACCAATAAGAGCCCACCATAATTGTTAAGAATGTAAGCAAATTTTCATACAATGGTCGGATGAAAGATTTTTCTTTGAAGTGATGTTCTCAGAAAGATTCTATTGCCCCATTTCATTGAGCATATATGGCCACAACGGTAATTAAAGGGGTTGTCCAAGTTATATTTATTGATGACCTATCTTCAGGATAGGTCATCAATATCAGATCGGCGGGGGTCCGACACCCGGCACCCCCGCCGATCAGCTGTTTGAAGAGAAGGCAAGCGCCGTGGCAGCGCTGCCTCCTCGTCATTGTTTACATGCTGGCCGTTGCATCTGCAGCGGTGAGCAGGTGTAATTACACCCAAGCCGTTCCATTCATTTCAATGGGACGGCTCTGTAGTATACACTTGTATAGAAACGAGCCGTCCCATTGAAATGAATGGAACGGCTTGGGTGTAATTACACCTGCTCACCGCTGCAGATGCAACGGCCAGCATGTAAACAATGACGAGGAGGCAGCGCTGGCACGGCGCTCGCCTTCTCTTCAAACAGCTGATCGGCGGGGGTGCCGGGTGTCGGACCCCCGCCGATCTGATATTGATGACCTATCCTCTGACCTATGACCTAACTAAAATGTGCATGGCAGTGTCTGCAGTGTCACCAGATAATCAGTCTACTTCTGCTTAATATGTATAGCCACCTTAAAAGGTGTCCATATACATTAGATAGATGTAGGTTGATGGTTGAACAGCAAATTCATCGTCAGGTAAACACTCCTTTTGCAGACAATTTAGTCCATATTGGCCATAACAGTTGTTCAAACTGGCTATATATTCTCAATGAAACCAGGCGAGGGATAAAAGATCTTTATGGGAATGTTCTTTCAATGAAAGTTCTTTCATCCAATAGACGAAAATATCAAACACTGCCAACTTTTTTTTTTTTTTTTAAGTGATAATAGTTCATAATTGATCATTAGTGATGAGCGGCAGGTGCCATATTCGATTTCGACGAAATTCGCGAATATTCGAATGAATATTCGTTTCGTATTCGTCGAAATCGAATATTCGTCATTTTTTCTAGTTATCGCGATTAAAATGCGATTTAAATAATCGCATATTGCGATTTGTACTTAAGGCTACTTTCCTATTGGTTTCATATCTAGAATTAGCGAGGATGACGAATATGACGAATGTATTCGTCATATTCCTCAAAACGAAGATAACGAAGCATTCTACATCTTCGCTTTAGCAACCTATTCAGTCAACCTCGCTAATTCTAGCAATCAAATAGGAAGGTTGACTATAGAGACAGCTGTGTTAAATTCGCTATGCGATTTTTTTTTTTTTTTTTAATAAATAGAATACTTATAATAATTTTATCAAGTAATATAATTATTGTATTAAAAAAAAAAAAAATCGCATAGCGAATTTAACACAGCTGTCTGGTAAGTCATCCTTCCTATTTGATTGCTGCTAGAATTAGCTAATAGCGAAGTTGACAATGACGAGACGAATAGGTAGCTAAAACGAAGATGTAGAATACTTCGTTATCTTCGTTTTGAGGAATATGACGAATACATTCGTCATATTCGCTATTCGCTAATTCTACCAAGCCAACCATAACTTCTGTGCTCATGGAGCGTCCCCATCACCATGGGAACGTCTCCATATACTAAAATGTACTGTCGGATTTGAGGAATTACGTTGAAATCGCAATGCGATTAATTCAAGTTATATTAATCGCATTGCGATTTCAAATTAGAGCTGGGTTTATAATGGGTCAGCTTGCTAGAATTAACGGTTAACGAATATGGAATATAGCAGCAGTGCTAGTTAGATCGCAATGCGATTAATTTAACTTAAAGTATTCAGCATTGCGATTTCAACTTAGCACTGCTAGTGCATAGCTATATATTCCATATTCGTTAATTCTAGCCTATGTAAGATAGCAGTGCTAAGTTGTAATCGCAATGCGATTAATATAACTTGAATTAATCGCATTGCGATTTCAACGTAATTCCTCAAATCCGACAGTACATTTTAGTATATAGAGATTTTCCCATGGAAGGGGACGCTCCATGAGCACGGAAGTCGGCAGAAGCGGCAACGGGCACTGACTGGAGCAGCCAGGAAGCCAGGAATCCTCATGACAGGTAAGAACTACTTTTGGGAAGTGGGAAAGAAAAAAATATAACTAAAAAAAAAAAAAAACGAATATTCGAAATAGCGAATTTATAGCGCTATATTCGAAATATTCGCGAATTAGCGAAGTGCCGATATTCGCTAAAAAAATTCGCTTTTCGAATATTCGCGCTCAACACTATTGATCATCTAAAACAATTGTCTATTGTTAAATTTCACAACGAATGTTCATTTAGGTTAAAATCATCCGTTTTGATCAACTTTAGACTAATGTCTATGGCCACATTAAGACATGTAATCAATTTAAGAAAATGGTCATTGTGAATGAAAAAAATAATAAAAGCAGGACAGTCATTATAGAACTCACACCTTAAAATTCAAACAAAAGGAGTACCCAATATACACTTAAATTAGCAGGCAAAAAAAAAAAAAGGTATTGATCTCAACCTAATCAAAACAAAATTACACTTTTCTTGTGACAGTGTAATTAATTGTTTTGTTAATTACTATAATTAAATCTCCTGTATTTATCTTGGTAATCTTGTAACTGCTAAGAATCTCCACCTTGGATTTCCTGTTAAGAAATATGCATTACACATGCAAAAAAATAAAATAAAAATGTCAAACCATTTTGCCATTTCTTTTACATATGCTATAGGGCGTTTCTAGAAGAGACAATTTTTCATGAAAATCCATCTGTTAAAAAGTAATATCTAAAAGATGAATTATGTTGGGAAATAAGCCACTGTGAGTTTGCTCATCAATTTCCAAGCGCACAGGCTCTATGACTGTTTAAAAGAGACAACAATTTTACATGTCATTTTTTGAATTATGATCAGACTCCTGAAAGATCATTAGCAGAACATAGCGTTAGATTAGTGGAGTCTTACAGGTTGAACTGATCACTTGCAGCGTTCCACTACTTCGGTAGTGGTACACTACAAAAGGTTTGAAAATGTGCTTTTATGTGAGATATGCGTTTCATGTACTTTTGATGCACAAGGTGCTAATAGGACTTAATTACCATCACTAGGTGGGGCTGTTGTCACCCTCCCCATAGGAAGTGATGAGAAATCAGCATTAAGATACAGTGTCTAGACGGTGATGAAAGCAGATGCAGCTCAATACAGCCCTGAATCTCAACAACAAGAGAAAAACAAAGAGAAAAGAGTAAAATATATATCTGAAAGGTATTCCAGTGTTCAGTAAAGGTGCGTGTAGAAGCTCTGTGGAGATGAGCCGTCTGAAAGGACTTTAGAGGTTCGGCAGCAAACTTGTTCAGAAGAATTAAGTCTTACGGTGCCTGGACATGCATTCTAAACAGCCTGGACAGCTGTTAAAAAGAATACCACATCATGCCAAGGACATTGTGGAAATTATAACTATGAAGACAGTAACCTGTACAAAGGTGCAGAACCTAGTCGGTCCCTTGGTTGCCCTGTGTGAAGTGTTGCGCCCCTATTTCTGGATGCTTGTGCTTAAGTCAGCTAGAAAAGTGTAGTGTGAGGCAAATTGCTTTCATCTCTTAAGGATACAGGACATATGGGTATGTCCTGTGTCCGCTCCCTAAACATGGCACCCGCTCCTGCCCAGCATGGGTGCTGTAGACGTGGGTGGCCGCCTGCTTCTTGAAACTTAAGACAGCAAGGAAGCTGGCATACATTTAGGCCAGCGGTGGATGAGCCAAAGTTATGTAGCACTTGAGCCCAGTGTTGGACAGGGATGCCTAGGGCCCTTACAGGGACTTTGTCATTACCTTTTTCAATTACAAACCGCTCCTAGAGCTTAGTAGATCACATTAACTGTATCCCAGGCATAACATTTTTAATATACAGTATTCATCTTTGTTTGACCCGACACAGTTCTTTATTAATTCTATATGCAAATTAGCAGAAAAGAGCCCAAGCTGCTCTGCCACTCCCATTAGAATCATAATCTGTTCCTACTGTCTTCATCTTCTCTACCCCTCCCTCCATTCCTGATGTCAGAAACCCAGCGCTTGATATCTTGCACAGGTGGATATCACCCATCTGTTTGTGCCTGCGCTGCCTGTTCGGTTCTGGGCATTGGCGTCATCAACCTTTTCAGCACATACTCACTACAGTCGATGATGCCAATGTCCACAAGGGAGCAGACAGGTGCAAATAGATGGATGATATGCAACTTCATGAGATTTCAAGAGCTGAGTTTCTGATGTCAAGAGTAGAGAAAGGTATACAGAAGATGAAGATAAGAGGAGCAGGCCTAGATTCTAATGAGAGTGTCTGGGCACTGCCCTTGGGCTCTTTTCAGCTAGTTGACATATCGGAATAAAGATTTTTTTTATTTATTTTTTGAGGGGTGAGGGACTAAGACATAATCAACCAAAAAAGTATGTCTAGCTAGAGTAAATCTGATCTACAAGGCACTAGGAGGAGTTTGTAATAGAAAGATGTAGGCCCCTTTTACATGGGCGAGTTTTCCGCGCGGGTGCAATGCGTGAAGTGAACGCGTGACGTGAACGCATTGCACCCGCACTGAATCATGACCCATTCATTTCTATGGGGCTATGCACATGAGCGGTTATTTTAACACATCAGCTGTGCGTTGCGTGAAAATCGCAGCATGCTCTATATTGTGCTTTTTTCACGCAACAATGGCCCCATAGAAGTGATTGGGGCTGCGGGAAAATTGCAAGCATCCGCAATCAAGTGCGGATGCAGTGCGAATTTCCTGCAAGGTTGCTAAGAGACGATCGGGATGGGGACCCGATCTTATTATTTTTCCTTGTAACATGGTTATAAGGGAAAATAATAGCATTCTCACTACATAATTCTTAGTAAAATATGGATTAAGGGGTTAAAAATAAAAAAAAATTAACTCGCCTTATCCACTTGATCATGTAGTTGCCGATCTCTTCTTTCTTCTTCAATCATTAGCTGCCGGCTAAATGACCTGT
The DNA here is from genome assembly GCA_033119425.1 of Bufotes viridis. Lineage (NCBI taxonomy): Eukaryota > Metazoa > Chordata > Amphibia > Anura > Bufonidae > Bufotes > Bufotes viridis. The sequence continues at coordinate 43,951,010 of CM065596.1, read as the reverse complement.
GGTGATGTCACATCACATGGTCCAATCACATGGTCCATCACCATAGTGAAAGACCATGTGATTGGACCATGTGATGAGTGCAGTGACGTCATCACAGGTCCTTTAGCCGGCAGCTAACGATTGAAGAAGAGATCGTAATTACGTGATCAAGTGGATAAGGCGAGTTAATTTTTTTATTTTTAACCCCTGCATCCACATTTTACTAAGCATTCTGTATTGAGAATGCTATTTTCCCTTAACCATGTTATAAGGGAAAATAATAAAATCTACAGAATACTCAACCCAAACCCGAACTTCAGTGATGAAGTCCGGGTACCAAACATGACGATTTTTCCCATGCATGTGCAAAACGCATTTTCCCACAATGCACGCGCATCCTATATGGCCCCATTCCTCAACGCCCTCGTGAAAGGGGCCATAGTGACAGACTCCCTTTAACTCATTAAGAATCAAGATGAGGATAGAGCATAGTGAGGATCTGCATTCCTTCAGATGTATCAATTGAGAGCAAATAATGATTTGTCTGGCCAACAGCTAAATTCTAAATATTCGCCTGGTGCTAAAACTATGTCTTGGATGTTCATAATGTTTTCCCTTAACCTCTTTCTAGCCACACTATGTAAATTAATGGGCTGCTCCCTTTTTCTACAGCCTGTTAACCCCTAACAAATCACATTCAAATTGAAAAAACCCTCCCAATAATGTCACTTTTTGTATTGTAGATGTTTTGTGTGTGAAGTAAATCTTTGCACAGAACTGAGGGGACACAATTGCATTTTAACCCATTACTGACCCAATTAATTTTAGCCTTAAACACCAGTAACATTTTCCCTGTTTGTGCTCCAGCAGTCATAACGGTTTGATTTTTTTATCCTAAATGTCTTATTTTATGCGATTAGTTGCAGGTTATTTAGGAACCATTTTGGGGTACATGTAGAGTATTAACTCCTTAAGGACACATGGGTACGTCATGTGTCCAGTCCCTGAAGATGGCACCCGCTCCTGCTTGCTGCGGGCACCATCACTGCGGGGGTCGGGCTGATTCCTGTAGCTGACCCCCACAGCTGATGATCGCGGTCGGCAGCGCTGCCGATCGCGATAATTTAACCCCGCAGATGCTGTGATCAATCCTGATCACGGCATCTGCGCGCTCTAAAACCGAAAGTAAAACTTTCGGCAACGCTCCGGCTCCCCCTAGTGGTGATCGGGAGAATCGGAGCGCTGTAAGGGATAGCCTTAAGCCTTTCATTCAGCTTAAGGCTATCACTTACTATTTCCTATGGAGCCCTTGTTAGCAATAGGGCTTCATAGGAAAGTAGTAAAATGCTCATAAACTCCAATACAAGTGTATTGGAGTTTATGATAGAAGCAATCAGGTAACTGATTTATATAGGTCCCTATGGGACCTATATAAAAGTGTAAAAATAAAAATAAAAAAATAAAAAAATAAATAAAAAAAACCTAAAAATTTAAATCACCCCCCTTTCCCCAAAATTAAAATAAAATAAAAAAATAAAAAAAATACACATCATGGGTGTCGGAATGTGTGAAAACGCCCATAGTATAAAAATATAAAAATATATTTCCCATACGGTAAACAGAAAAACGGAAAAAAGCGCCCAAATGGCCGATTTGCCGTTTTTGGATGCTTCATTTCCTCAAAAAAAATTAAATAAAAAGCGATCAAAAAGTCCTACACACCCCATAATGGTATCAACTAAAAGTTAAGATCTCCCCGCAAAAAATAAGCCCCCATACAACGCCATACACTTATTTACAAATACGTTATAGCGGTCAAAACATGGCGACTATCAAAACGCAAGAAAAGCTATACATATTGGGTATCGCCAGAATCGTACTGACCTGTAGAATAAAGCTAAATGGTCAGTTTTATCGCAAATCAAACGTCATAATTTAGAAACCCGTAAAACTGTCGTGAAATTGCTTTTTTTTGCAATTTCACCCCATTTGGAATTTTTTTCCCGCTTCCCACTACACCATATGCATTATTAAATGATGGCGTTGGAAAGTACAACTTGTCCCGCAAAAAATAAGCCCTCATATGGCCATGTGAACGTGAAAATAAAAAAAGTTATGGCTCTTGGAAGGCATAGAGCGCAAAACGAAAACGCAAAAATGAAAAAACCCTGTGTCCTTTTATGTGGAATTTATTTATGTCATTCATTGCTGCAGACTGAGAGGGGAGGAGAGTGGCTGCTTTAGCTGCTCATATCTCTGGATAGGTAGCAGCTAGAGTTATGGGCTTTATATTGTTTCAAAGCTAACATTGCAAGCTTTCAAACAATACCAGCATTATCTTCAGTATATGGGAAGATATCTGTTAGAAAACCAGATGCAGTGAATGCAGCTGAAAGTGAAAGTAAAATCACAGAAAATAACACATTAAACACAATAGATGTAAACATTATATATGGACTAAGCTCTCACTCTGATATGATAAAATCTGAAACTCTCAGCCAATATATGTTGATCAAAACATATCTGTGCCTGCCTCCCAGCGCCAATGTGGTTTCAGTCAGGCAGGACCAACTTTAAACCCATCTATGCCGTTGAGCATCTACATTCAGTAGAGCAGACTCTGCACATATAGCGTGCTGCTTCTGGTTACCTCTGTTTGCATCAAGCAATGCACCCGCACTGAATCCTGACTCATTCATTTCTATGGGGCTATGCAAATGAGCGGTGATTCTCACGCATCACTTGTGCGTTGCGTGAAAATCACAGCATGTTCTATATTGTGCGTTTTTCATGCAATGAGAGGAGGAGCACACACAGCTATATGTACCACCTAATCATGGTCGCCTTTAGGAAAGGCAGGGCAAAAGTGCACAAAAATGCTTCTCCCAAGATAAAATAGAAGCACATTCAAGTTTGACTATATAGTGGGGAAAATAATCATTTTCAAGTTTTCCTACCTACAAAGAATGGAGAGTTCTGTAATTTTTATCGTAGGTACACTTCAAGTGAGAGAGACAGAATAAAAGAAAAAATCCAGAAAATCGCATTGTATGATTTTAAATAATCAATCTGCATTTTAGTGCATGAAATAAGTATTTGATAAAATATAAAAAAACATAATATTTGGAACAGAAACCTGTGTTTGCAATGACAGACGTTTCTTGTAGTTCTTGACCAAGTTTGCACACACTGCAGCAGGGATTTTGACCCACTCCCCAATTCAGATCTTCTCCAGATCTTTCAGGTTTCGGAGATGTCGCTGGGCTACATTGAGTTTCAGCTCCCTCCAAAGATTTTCGATTGGGTTCAGGTCTGGAGACTGGCTAGTCCACACTAGGATCTTGAAATGCTTCTTACGGAGCTACTCCTTAGTTGCCCTGGCTGTGTGTTTTGGGTCATTGTCATGCTGGAAGACCCAGCCACCACCCAACTTCAATGCTGTTACTGAGGGAGGAAGTTGTTGGCCAAAATCTTGTGATACATGGCCCTTCCATCCTCCCTTCAATAGCTGCAGTTGTCCTGTCTCCTTTGCAGAAAAGCATACCAAAGTATAATGTTTACACCCCTATGCCTTACGGTTCGGACAGTGTTTTTGGGGTTGTACTCATCCTCCAAACACGGCAAGTGGAGTTGATACTAAAAAGTTCAATTTTGGTTTTATCTGACCACACCACCATCTCCAATGACTCCTTTGGATCATCCAGATGGTCATTGGTGAACTTCAAACGGGCCTGGACATGTGTTGGATTTTAATATATGACGGCGGAGTGTGTTGCCAACGGTAATCTTTGAGACTGTGGTCCCAGCTCTCTTCAGTTCATTGACCAGGTTCTCCCATGTTGTTCTGGGCTAATTCCTGACCTTTTCCAGATTCGTCCTTACCCCATGAGGCGAGATCTTGCATGGAGCCCCAGAACAGTCATCTTGTGTCTCTTCTTTTTCCTAATAATTGCTCCAACAGTTGTTGCCTTCTCACTAAGCTGCTTGCTTATTGTCCTGTAACCCATCCCAGCCCCGTGCAGGTCTACAATTTTGTCCCTGGTGTCCTTAGACAACTCTTTGGTCTTGGCCATGGTGGAGAGGTTGGCGTGTGATTAAGTGTGTGGACAGGTGTCTTTTATACAGGTAACGAGTTCAAACAGGTGCAATTAAAACAAGTAATGAGTGCATAGTAGGAGGGCTTCTTAATAAAAAAAAATAACAGGTCTGTTAGAGCCAGAATTCTTGCTGGTTGGTAGGTGAATAAATACATATTTCATGCAATAAAATGCAAACTAAAAATCATAGAATGCGATTTTCTGGATTTTTTTTTAGATTCTGTCTCTCACAGTTGAAGTGTACCTACAATAAAAAGTACAGACCTCTCCATTCCTTGTAGGTGGAAAAACTTCCAAAATCGCCAGTGTATCAAATATGTATTTTCTTCACTGCATTGGCTGAGAGTCTCAGATTTTATTATATCAGAGTGAGGGCTTAGTCCATATATAATGTTTACCTCGATTGTATTCGCAAAATATATTCTGTGATTTTTCTTTAATAAATGTAGCTATGCACATCCGCATATTCATTTATTACATTGTGCAGGATGTTTATCTTCTGTGGTTTTTGAAAGTGAAAGTAAAAGTAGGTTTTACCACGTTTATTCCCGAATTGATTTCTAACAGTGATATCTACTGCTTATGTTGTGCTAAATGCTGTCATTTTAGTCTTGTATGAAGGCCTGAAATGACAGATGCCTCTAGCTGCTACCAATCAGGAGATATGAGCAGCTAAAGCAGCCCCTTGCCCCCCTTCCTGCCCTGGGCTCAGGCAGAACAGTTAAGTGCTTTTCCCAGATCCTGAGCTGTACTCAGGGGAAATTGTTAGGTGGCTAAAGGGAATGATTTACCTATAGTTTTGTTTCTCTGCTTAAAAAAAAAAAATTCAAAAAACAGATTAGAAAGAAAGGGCACATACCACCATCTAGTTTTTTTTTTAGGATTGCAGATTTTTAAATTCTATCTCCTGAGCAGGATCATAGCGGCAGCCATCTTGGGCTGTTGATCATTTAGAGATTTGCTTGACAACAGCCACCATGGGTCATAGACACAATAGACAAACAGATGCAAAAAAATCCAGAGTGCAGAGTAGGAAGGGACCTCTGACTTCTATGGGACCTCTTTCTACTCATTCTCTATGACCTATGCAGAGGTCAGGAGGAAGTTGATAAGCCGTGATGTCACATATAGTGAACAGTCAATCTGGTGTTAGCTATATAGCCCGTCCTATGATAATAGGAAGACTTCTGAAAAGTGATCTGTACAGACCAAGAAGTGGTGCCTATTAGGCATGTCAGTGTGAAAACGTCAGAATATTGATCGTAACATTGAAAATGAATTGTAACATCACTAGTGATGAGAGAGCATGCTCGGCTGAATATCTGTTCGGCTCAAGCATCGCTGTGCTCGGCACATGGCGGTACTCGACCGAGTACCTTATGTGCTCGAGTGCAATGCTTGAGTCTCTGCCCCGCACGTTTCATGGGTTTTAAGCAGCCAATAAAGGTGCAGGTAAGTACTGCCCTCACTGTAATGCCAGTAGCCATGTTGGCTGCTGGCATTACAGTGCATGGCTGGCCGGAACGCGTCATCGGGTGCCATATAGGGAAGGGAAATACAGTGTAGGGAGCGATTTTTTGTTTTTATTATGAGAAAGCTTTTCCTTTTAAGGACTACTGTGTGTGTTTGACAGCAGCAAGATATTTTTATTTTATACCTATTAGTGACATATACTGTACATCATCCGCAGACTGTCTTTAATAATCTGGGCCACATCTAGTGTTCATAATCTGTGGTGTTCTGTATCCAATACTGTAGAACATCTGCAAACAGTGTCTGTATTACAAATTCCAGTAATCTAGGCCTAATATAGTGTCCATATTCTGTGGGTTTCTATGAGATATACTGTCCTGCATCCGAAAACAAACAAATGTAAATCTGGTCCTAATGTAGTGTCCATACTGTGTGCCTTTCTGTGACAAATTCTGTACTACATCAAAAAACAGTGTCTTTAGTGCAAATTTAAATAATTTGTGCCCCATGTACTGTGTGTGCATTTAATACATATCACTAACATATAGTGTACTTTATCCGTAGACAGTGTATGCTAGTCTGTGACATTATCAGGGCTACATCTCCTGTGTAAAGTGCGCGCATCCCAAATACCTTTTTTAATTTATTGGCGCATACACTTACAAATCCTACGCTACTGTACGTGTGACATACTTTTAAGCGTATATAACATTTAATATTAAGAAGGAGGCCAGTAATGGCCGTGATGCTGATGGTGCAAGCAGAGGCCATGGCCCTGAGCGCAATTAAACTGAATAAAAGAATGTAGCTGAGGGCCTCCAGGTACGCTAACCCTCAAAAGCCTCATTTGCGAGTGCCTTCAGGTCAGCCGACTCTCTACAACATCATTTGCGAGTGCCTTCAGGGCAGCTGACTCTGTAAATCATTATTTGTGAGGGCCTGCAGCTGAGCTGACCATCTAAAACATTACGAGCGAGGGCAGCCTAAGAAGCATGTTGATATGATGGAGGAGGAGGAGTAGAGAAGTCAGGGGCAATCCAGGCCTTGTTCATTGTTATAAGAGTCGACCTGTCAGCATTTTGAGATGACAGACGGATACACTTATCAATTATTATGCCCCCAGCAACACTAAATACCCGCTCCGATAAAACGCTGGCAGCAGGGCAGGCCAGCACCTCTAAGGCGTAGAGTGGCAGTTTGTGCCACGTGTCCAGCTTGGACACCCAATAGTTGTAAGGCACAGAGGGATCACTGAGGACGCGGACACAGTCTGCTATGTACTCCTTCACCATCTTCCAAAACTGTCTTTGCTGCTGCTTTGGAGATTCAGCTCCGCAGCTTCCAGTCTACCTGAATGCTTCTTGTGCTCGGCTGCTGTACACATCACTCCTTGGGCGGGGCTCTGTTGTGTCAGGTGATTCCACTGACCTACCCTCCTGGAGCTATTTAAGTGGCTCAGCCCTCTTATCAAGCGCCTCTGAGTCAAGGTCCTATCTTATGCAATTGAGCTTGTTACCACTTGTGTTCCTGACTACGTGCCTCATTCCTAGACTACGCTCTTAGTCTGTTCCCTGATCACGCCTCCTGTTGCCGACCCAAATTGTCTGACTTAGTTCCTGTGCCGCCTGCCCTGATCTATTGCTTGTCTTGTCTAAGTCTCTGCCTCATCCTCCAGTTCCTGTCTTTGTTGCTCCTGGTAACGACCCTGTCTGTCTAACCCCGCCTGTACTGTTGGTACCTTTGCAGGTACCTCCTAGTTCGCCTGGACAAGCTGCTATTGACTCTGGGACTGCCCTGGAGTGGTACCTGGCAACTACCCTAATGGCAAAGTCTATCCTCACCATAAGAGGCTCTAGTGAAAACCAGGTAGCTGCTTAGTCACGCCCCTCCAGGGTACAGCCAGTCTGTAGAATGGTAGGTTCACATCCGCTGCCCGTG